>VCRD01004402.1:23135-46072 GCA_006783055.1 Trinorchestia longiramus
GACACAGAAGAAGCCACTGACACAGAAGAAGCCACTGACTGACACAGAAGAAGCCACTGACACAGAGGGATCCACTGACTGACACAAGAAGCCACTGACACAGAGGGATCCACTGACTGACACAGAAGAAGCCACTGACACAAAGGAAGCAAACCTCTCATCCAAAATGCTAAGTAAATGAACTCGTTCAAAAGTTTCTAATCAGAGTAAGAAGATTAAGGCCACTCGTCCTCACTCATACGCAGGAAAATGGTTCTGTTTTGACCAACACACCACCGCCGCTGTGACATGCAAGTCACAAACTTCACTGAACAGCCCTGCAAAAATTAGTCCTCTTTGCAATCTCTTTACAAAGATCATGCAAATTTTTCTTATAATTTCAGCTAAAGCAAATTTTTGCACGTTTTCTTACTGAAATAATTTACAGCTACTTTCAAACGTGAATGATGAACGTCAGTGTTAACCCTTTAGCGACGAAAAGGACCATACGGTCCTCTTTTACGGTCTTTGGGAGAATTGTTCTAATAATCAAACAGTGAGCAATATGAGGTTGCTACTAGGTTTGAACGCGGCGGCATGTTACAGTGTCGTTCTTTTGGCTGCCTGGCTCTCAGCGTGCTGCATTGCATCAGTGTACAGACGGTCTTTGTGAGCTTAAACGTACAAACTAGAAAAAGAAATTCGTCGCTAAAGGGTTAAAGCAATTGCCCGGACAAAATGGTGCTTGTAGCAAAAACGTTATCACGCCACCAGAGAACATTTAGCAAGAACTGAGACGAATTGCACATCAAGTCGCACTCTGCAGAGGCCACACCACTCTTACGTCTCATCACTTCAAGAGCCTCATAACTCCTGTGCTAATTTTATTACTAGTACCTCACAGGAGCTGAAAAAGTCTTGATTGTCTCCGGGGAAACTGCGACACTCATTTACGAAACGTTAACTGCATTCGTTATGAATTGTCACCCAGTCACCCACACACCCAGTCACCCACACACCCAGTCACCCACACACCCAGTCACCCACACACCCAGTCACCCACACACCCAGTCACCCACACACCCAGTCACCCACACACCCAGTCATTTCGAAACACACGCATGTCTTTATAATTGCCCTAGTTCCCAATTACGGGAAGTTTTGAGGCATCTCTTTGGACGGAAACTCGCACAGGAGCGCAACTCCTAATAGTGTTTTTAGGTAGCGAAGTCAGAGAAATGATCCGAAGTCTGAGCTGCTGAGAGGCAACTTTGAGGAGCAGTAACTTTTAATGCTGTTTTCTCAAGCATCCCGAGGCTAGAGGCCACGCTGCAGTTCTTACTGGCCTTTGCATGCGGCGTCGTGGTGTGCTTTAGAACATTTACCTTGCTCTGCGTTTAGTATTCTCCATACGTCGGAAACGAAATTGAGCATTAAATCGCCACACACGGTCGTACGCATGCGTTGAGGTTTTATAACTGTAGACTAGTAGACATACTTGAAAGAATTCATGCGTTTTTTAATGAATTTGAAAGTCCCGCAGAGACACGTGGAGTAAAGCTTAAAAATAGACCAGATGAACTAAAGCTCAGCTCTAATGGCAATTCTTTGATGCGAGTCGTTTTGAAGCTTCATATGAGATGGGGGGTATCAAATTACGCACGATCTTGCAGGACAGACAGGCCTGTTTGGCAGAAATTCCAGAGCATGGAAGCTTTATTTGACGGAGGCTTTGATTCATGCTAAGCGATAGACCGAGGATGCCGCCAATTTTAGATGGCAGAGTCTGTCATCACGTCGATCTTTGTTACCATCTCGTATGAAGCGCCGCAGTCGCCGTGCACCAATGTTTCAAAAGAATAACCTGCTCTCAGCTAAAACAACTGAGCGCCTCACACTGAACATTCACAAAAGCGTACTTGTGTGTGCAGAAATTGTCTTGGTTTTGTTTAGTTCAAATTTCGTACTATTTGGGCTGGAAGAAGCTCGTCCATTACTGTATACTGCATATTTCTTGTTAGAAATTTTATTTCGCAAATTGCAATGTGAAACTGAATCAACTTACTTTAAGCCACAAGCTGTTAATGCAGTTCGAACCATATTATATATGATATTTCACTGAAACGTATTTTGTGTTTTAAGAAGTTTTTCCTCGAAATTGTTCCAGAAAACCGCTTAATAAAACTTTTCTGTGCAATGCAACAACACTACCTAAAACCACTCCACAATTTACGTCCCAGATTGATAAATTAGATACTGTGATTAATTTATGTTTCAATTTGTAAACTTTTATTGTTACAGCAAATGATCCCGTTATGAACAAAAATTTAGATTTCTTTCTTGCTCACATTAACAACGTAGAATTAATTCTTGGGTAATATAAAACGAAGCAGAATGAGAGGACTTAATGAAGCGTATCACTTTGAATTCTTTAATGTCATTAATTTGGGCCTTTGAATATTTCGTAGGAACTTCAAAGATGCTCTGGACTTGCCCTAGATCCAATTTGATGCGCCAAGAATCTTTTATCAGCAGTCCGATACAAGCAAAGGTTGCGATTCAAATTCTCGGCGCCTCCACGGAGAAAAGACACCACAATTCAGCACTTGGGTCTACAGACAGCATGCACAGCGAACTAGAACAAAATGAGAACCAGAATTCTTTTGGGGAATTGTGAACGTATTCACAGAGAAAGGAATCTTCCATTCAATTTTGCAGGCAATCATGCATGAGCGAACCGGAAAAAAAGAGGGAATGAAGGAAGATCTTATATCATGCCTGCAGACTTAGCTGACGAGCACCAACGCACAACAATCGCATTGCTGTACATAATGGATGTTTATCAACATGTTTCCTGCATATCATAGTGTCGAGTTTTTGGGTAGTACAAGCTTGCTTTGATTTACTCTAAGCTATCGCAAGCAGCACTGGGAATTTCAGCTGGACGCTATGACACAGAAAATCAAGCTCTGAAATGTTGGGACGTTGGCTGTGCCTTGGCGAGTCTTTGAAGTCATGATGATGAAGCATCTCCATGTCTCGGCTGAACTCCATTCTGGAGAATGGAGCACCCATTGATGCCCTCTGTCTTGCAGGAGCACTTGCTGAGGGCGCTACTCGACAGACTGACCCTCATACACGAGACAGGCTTTAAAGGACTTTGTTCTCACGGAGATGAGATTTTGTCATGAGGAAACGACCGGCCGGAGGCACGCACTATAGCTACCTCTAAAACATCCCAGCCTCACGCAAAGGGTTCTCTTTTTCCGACCCCGCGAACCAGACAGCAGCGGACGGGGACACTTTCTTTAGCATCTACTGTGCCGTCAATTAGCGCACCAGTCTTGAAAAAGTCTCTCATGGACAGAGAGTCATGCAGCGAAGCACCGAAAAAAATCAGTACACGGGAAAACGTGGCATTTGCCTGCATTAAAGAACAGATATCTCAACAATCAAACGCTGGAAGACTGAAGTTTAGAACATCTCGACGGTGCTGTCTAGAGGGATCATTTGGAAGAATTTTCATCATTCCAGATACAATATTGTGCGTCTACTGTACATAAAATAGTGATTTTTTCTCTGAAGGAGGCAATTACTTCCTGCAAAAAACGCGACAAAAGAAACTTCCACTTCAAACGCCCTTAGTTCCACTTTAATAATCACGTATGTTAGATAACAGTGATCATAGATCATAGTCACGTATGTTAGATAACAGTGATCACAGATCATAGTCACGTATGTTAGATAACAGTGATCATAGATCATAGTCACGTATGTTAGATAACAGTGATCATAGATCATAGTCACGTATGTTAGATAACAGTGATCATAGATCATAGTCACGTATGTTAGATAACAGTGATCATAGAAGTGTATGATAACAGCTACCAAGTGATGCAAGGCCGGACGCGCTCTTCAAGTCATACAATAATTCTACATAAAATTGTATTGTAATTATAATAGAATTCTACAATCACAGGAAATATTGACAGGATATTTGAAAACATACTGCAGCATATGGCAACGTATTAAACAACGTGTGATCTATGATTATATGTATCACAATACATTAATACATGAGAAAATATATGCCAGCATGTAAATAATATCTGTCTACGTATAACAAGTGTGGTAACATATTGGAAAATATTCAGGTACCAGAGATGTCACAGAGTGCAAGTTCTCTCGTAAACAAGATTCCTTTTTCTCAACTCACCTCCGGAGTTCCAGCGACGCTTAATTATGAATGTTTAGTTAAATAGAATATAGCGCTAAATACAGGCCCTAGTCAGCACGTTAGAGAACGAGGTGATACAACGCGTAGGTGCATAAAGACAAAGACTGCTAACTAATTGCTTCAGTAATGAGGAAAATATTTCTTTACGAGACTAAATGGTTCTAATAAAACTTCAAGTAAAATCTACGGAAGCTAATGAATCTACATTAGTAAATTGCACTATACCCTAACCGTGAATGATGTGAAATAATTGTCTTGAATATAGAGTATTCATCATAAAACGGAAATTCTTTTCAAACACCGGAGATAATCATAGAAAGCTAATAATGGCTAACTAGTTGCCGCTTCAGGTAACTAGTATACGATACGTAGGTAATACTAGTTACCTGAAGAGGCATAACAACACCGTTACTGCAAACAGGCTTCAGGTTACGGATCACGAAACAGAGATCAAAAATATCACTGAAATAAAAACAGTTCTCTAAAATTTTGGCAGCGCTGATTCCCGAAAGAAGAACAAACCCGTACGAGTACACAGCAAGCATGGAAGAGTGGAGTACACTTACTAAACACAAGCAGGGCACGATACTTTTCTTCTCCAAGAGGGTGGTCTTAAATTTCGAAATAAAATTTAATATTGTAAGGAAATACTGCGTGTAACAAGTGTACGCTGTTCCGAGGACGACTTCCTCACTTAACTTTCCGTTAGATCTTGACCTCGTCAGGTCAGATATTGCGTCTAAAACAAGGTATTTGACATTTGTAAGAACATGCACACGTTCAGAGATAGATACACTATGCATGTAGCTAATGTATACTCACAGGTGATGGCAGGCACTGACAGGTGATGGCAGGCACTGACGAACACCACTGAAGAGCTAGCGTTGGTAACAGCACGCCTCGCAGATGACAGTCACGATCCATACTTGTTCCCGTTAACGGAAAAACACTCAAATAGTCTTACACTCTCATGAACTATGTCCTCTACGCGGTTCGGTTCACAAATAACGTAAACTGTGAAACGGATTCTCTGAAATATAAATAATTGGATTTCAGGTGAAGTTAAGGGAAACAGCGCGTACCACAAGTGCATAAACAACACGGTGTCATTTTTATGCTTTTTCCGACACTGCGATGATAGCTCTCAAAAAAAATTTTGTGTGCGCAGGGAAAATTTTTTAGCTAAAAGTATTTTTTGCATAATAGACCTACAAATAGCTGACTAGACTAGCTGCAGGCCGAGTAGCCTGACCCACAAGTAGCTGACTTTTAAGTAATTTGTTGCGCCTCGCTAGCTCGCACTACAATAATGAATCTATTAAGCAGACGTTACCTCCATAAGAGCAGAACTATGACGCTTCAAAAGCCTGCAGATGGCATGAAATTTTTAGTTTAACACCAGAGAGAGCAGAGATAAGAGCGACATTCACACGCACGGCAAGGTAGACAACCGCAACCACATGAACTCACCACGGAGCAAGCGATGACCTTGCGTCGGCAGACGTCATTAGAATAGAATAGAATGAGGCTATAGGAACGAACCTTCTGGCCCATTCTTGGGTCGGATAATTACTTCGATAATTATTCGGTTGTTTACCCAAGTCCCATGCCGTATTTCAAGCCGCGTCAACCATGTCGGCAGCGGGATTCGAACCCGGGTCTTTCCGCTCGCAAGCAGACTCGCTCACCAGTCGACCAAGCTGGTGATAGTCGACCAAGCTGGTGATTGGCCATTGGCCATTAAACGAGTCATAAAGCGTCATTGGAAGGTTCATGAATTCATCTAAGTCATTGTGGTAACAACAGTAGTCATGGTCTTTAACACATTCATTGCGGTTGCCTAGCCGGTGCAAATCTTTACTTTGTACACACAGTCCCTAGAAAGCTTGAAAAAATTACGGAACCTAACCTGAGTGACCCACCAGTGGGTCATACCGCAATGACTGTGTTCACAGAAGCTCTCCTAAAAAGTGAAGTTGTCTATGTAAGTCTTCCACGTACTGGTACTGCATAGTTTGCACTACACCCTAACCTAATCACGAACTATTCCTGCTCAAAGAACCTGCTTGTCGCCCTAACTGATGAAAAACTTACACTTTTTCACTTCGTATCAAAGCTCAAAGTTTTCAATATTTTTTCAAACTTGATAAGTTCGCACATGAGTTTGATGAGTGAGCTTTAAGACAAAAATCTCAGATTTTTTATTTACTTGATAATTTTAGAAGAAATGGAGTCCCCTAAATCGTCTAGCTATCGCCGGCCAGAACAGGATTCTAATAGTCAACCAAAGCGACCGAAAAATAAGGAATGTTATTACCTATCTCTTGAAAGCAATTAATTAATATTCAGGATTTTCTTGGTTTAGCGTAATTGTACACAATAAACATGAACCCAACCACAGGAAGAACCCGTGTTTCTCAACACAAACTAGGTAAATATTTACCATTTTAACGCACACCACTGACTGACTTTCTATGATTCAATTAATTAAACTTTTCACGCTGTCTCAAGTAAGGCTAGGAAGAAAGAAGGATCTGAACACTACACTCACTACACGTGACTCGAATTACTGAAGAAAAATTTAACTTAAAGTCAGCACACAAACCAGTGCCTTCGCTATACAACCAAACCCTGGACAAATTCTACCCATAACTTGTTTACATACAAGATACCACTACTAACTAGTAATCTTTGAGCTGAACTTTTCATACTGTTCCCAGTCAAGTTTCACGTACACCACACTAACTGATGACTCACAACAAGAGGTCTTGTATTTCACTGCAGGCCGGCCATTACAACGTGGCCTGCATTACACGGCCTGCATTAATAGAAATATTGCCGCAGCCTGCATGGCCGCAGCTTGCATGGCCGCAGCTTGCATGGCCGCAGCTTGCATGGCCGCTTAGAAATAATGCCTCAGGTATCCTAGTTACATGAAACTCCTCAAACTTACAACTGCTTTCTAAAATACCTCAAAACCTCCTTCACTCGTCAATGCAAACTTTACGTCAATTAGATTACCGTATATATCACTATATTAAAGTTCACACTTGTTTCTATTTTGTTCTGTTTCACCCAAACTTTGAAGAAGCGGATATAAGTATCAACTATGAATGTCTATATTCCCGGTACGACTGAATGATACATGTAACAAATTTGGACTTTTTTTCATTATTTAGAGCGAGTTTTGAATTTGTTGGGGAAATTTAGAGAGTGAACGATGCACACAGAAATTAATTCTTCACCCCAAATGGACATCACTGTACGGCTCAACGCCGTAACTCCCACTGGTAGCCGGACTTTCCATATGTTCCCAATTTAATTCGTCATCATACCGAGAAAATACGGAACGGTCATTCATTCAGGTAATAAAGAATGTATCATACAATAATTTACATTACATCAAGGAAATGGAAATTATTAATGAAAACAACACTTACAAAAGTTTATCGAACAATCTATAGATCAAAGGTAAACATTTTTTGTGAAATTTATTTTATAATTAAGGGAAAACATTTTATGCCGTAAATATGTACTACGCTTATGAAATGTGTGATATAAAATGAATCTAAAAACGCTTTCCAATGGAAATAGAAAAATGTAATGTTAGTAGAGCCCTGCCTACATAAAATTCATCAATTTCGACAATTATTCAATAATTTACGAATTGTTTTATTCCGCGCTAGGAAAAAATTGTGCAAATGAAACTACTACCGTTTCAGCAGGAATAATTACTTTTAAAGTAACTCAAACATCCCTCCTATACTCAAAATTTTATTTAAAAAGCTTTTATTCAGCTGAAAACGTAGTGTTTCTATTTAAAGTGAATGTCTTTGAACTTTGAGGCGGCATTGTTATCTAAACTTTTAAATGCAAGTAATAACTTCGGGAACTTTTTGTTTTCCTTCATATAATGCGTTTTTCCAATATTGGTGGGATATTTTAAATCCAATGGAGCGAATGGTTTGATTTTCAGAAAATATGATTAATTTTACGTCATTTTTCTGTCAGAAAAGCACTCTTAACGAATACAGAGTTGTAGTAAAGTTGATCAAACTCAATTAAAAACGACCGCACAAAATATTCACACAATATAAATTGCTTCTATATCAACCACTAAAACGTAATTTTTTCTATAGTTTTATTGTTAAGTGAATTTTTACAGTTCGCGTTTAAGCATTTTACGGACCAAGCAAGCAACAAACTGTGTGTCATTAACGATCTAAAGTTACGTCTGTGAACTCGCGATGATTTCACTGAATAATAATAATACACATTTTGTTGTTTGCTTGCTTGGTCCGTCTCTCTGACAGGTCTTAAGGATTTAGATAGGAGGAAATTCAGTAGGGTATACATGTATTGTAAGCATTGTATTGTGGATACCAAAGGCACATCCATCAATGTGGAAACTCCTTCGCAAAGCCTGCGTCCACTGGCAAATCAAACGAAAACATACCGTAAAAACTGTCGAATTTTCATGTGTGGGTCTACTAGTGTAGCGTAATATGAATGACTTCGGAGAAATAAATATATTATCAGTACACATAGAAGTGCGGTTCCTTGGCTCGACCACCTTAATACTTAAGATCTCCTATTCGTATCCTGTGTACACACCACATACTACTCATTCAAATGATCTTTACCTTGAACTCTTACTGCTTTTTCCAGCAATGGTTACATTTTGAATCGACCTCTGAATCGCTACTAAAATTTGAACCCGGCACAGTACTATACTCGTAGCTCCAGGACTAATGCAGTCTCATCATAATAAATGAAATATGAAACTCTAGCTTAGAGCAATGTTGTATGTGTGCTTGTAAAGTCTTTGAAAAGTAACTGAATTCTTTCTGAAGGGAATTACACACGTGGGCTGATATGGGCTCTAAATGAGCAGTTGTTCATCAGAGATTTTACTCCTTCCAGAGACCTCGAAATCCACTCTGAGTTATGCACTTATGCCATAAGTAAATATAACGTAACATCACAAGGGTATTAAAATAGCATCTCTGTTTACAAGCACACAGTACAAATATTTACCTCTTCGTAAGCACCAGCTCAACGTACCGAACTTGAAAGTGGCTTTTGTTACGGTCTTTAATACAAACGAGGGAGGATAAAAAAGTTCAGTAAGTTTGGGGATATTTACTAAATTACGAACATGACTATGTTTTGCCACTAATCTCCCGCTCATACTCACTTGCTCTACCTTCTCTGCCACAGTCGGAAACATGTCTGATTTCTTCGACTTCAAGCGCTTTGTCGTGTTCGATTTGATATGTTCAATGGTTTCAAATCGCTTCCCTTTCGCCGTCTTTTTCAGCTTCTTGAAGAGCCAGACGTCACAAGGTGCCAGGTCTAGAGAATATGGTGCATGCAGTACTGCACCTAAATTCTTCCTAGCCATGAACTGCCGAACAAAACGTGTGAGAGATTGAAGGGCATTCTTTTCAATTCATATGTTTGAATCCCCTTCTTATATTTGGACTTTTTCTGATCCGTAACTTTAGATGTTAATACCATGAAGTTCACACAAATGTTTCATCCTTTTTCGCGTAGTTTATCACAAAATTTAGACTTAAATTCTATATTAGGTTTCATTTCATAGTGTAATCATAAAAATCATGTTATTGCTAGTACATACATGTTTTTTTACAATAAGCAAATGTGAAACCTCAAAACTTCGGTCTACTACGGCTTTAATTACATCGAAATATAAATCATTAATAACTTGTGACATGTTCTAGCTTTTCGTTCTCATTTTTTGTTTTTCTCTGATTCGCGAGATCCAATTTTACTAAAGCAATGAAGTTTTCTGTAAGTGATAAAACCACTATCGTACTTTGACGGAGCCAACATCACATGCTCTATTGAAGGACTACGGTCAAGACGGTTCAGAATCTCAGTTGTACCTTCAGTAGCCTCGACAAGAGAGAGTCCAGCACACTGGAGCGGTCCATAAAAACACAAGCAAATGACGAGGTTTTATTAAGAAGCGCACGTGTGGCCTATACAGAGCAGCTAGACAGGAGAACAATCGTAGCTTTCGGATGATGAAACGTAGGAGCTCGGTGAGCATCATATTCCCTTCATTATTTACATCTCATAGGGATTCAAAATAAAAGTTTCAAGTAGAAAAGAACGAGTTGACAGCCTTGTGGATAATTCAAAAACCTAAATTGAATAGTAACTACATTGTAGAATAAATAACATATCTATGATAATTAAACTTCCACATCGATTAAGTCATTCCACGATACGAATATTTACCTCAGTGAACACCTCAAGTAGAATAATCTCTAACCCCTTCACCAATCAGTCATGGACAAAGCAACTAGTTGAGACCTATCAAAAATTTGAAGATGCATCCACAATAATAGCACAAGTCTGACATTTTTATTAATTTCAAATAGAATAGCTTCTACCGAAGCGAATATTTTGGCGGTTACTTAATCTGTTCCAACGATATATAAGGAAAATATATTAAAACAGAGCACGCTGTATGCACCCCGACGTCTCTTGCTCAATTCAAGCATAGCTAAGACGCCCAACGCAGCAAACAAATTAACTCATAGGCCTAAGCGTCGCTACTTCAGTCAACTCAGGAATAGAAATCATGAAATTCAAAAAAAATATATCGGAAGACAAATGCTTCCAGTCTCGTCTTTAACAGTTTAACATTCAAAGCACACATAGCTTCAACTTTCCCTAAAGGAATACATTTGTTTACGGATTTTTTCTTCGAACAAATAGTTTAAAACAACATGCAAATTTTTTTTCTTACCCAAGCGAATAGTTTACTTCAGTATCCAGATTTTATTTTCCCCAAGCGAATAGTGACTTCAGTGTCCAGATTTAGGATAGGATCAGCCAATAGAAACAAGCTGTTTGGCCCATTCTGGGGTTGATACCCAAGTCCCATACCGTGATACCCAAGTCCCATGCCGTGATACCCAAGTCCCATGCGGTTTGCATGTCACCAAATGTCAGTTGTGAGATGTTAAATTCGTACACCAAGAGCCGGCAACAGAAATCACCGAGCAGTTGCAGTGGCTGACATAACAAATAGAAGAAACAGTTTATGCAAGACCTCTGTTCTTCATCTCCTGCAGCAGAATGGTGCCCATCTGCGCCGGGCTCCTGGACACCAGCACACCAGCCTGCACAACACAATCATTTAATAATTATCAATCCTTTCAAGACCAAATTTTTTTTCATACTGATCAAAATATTGCGTAAATTACCACTTATTTTTAACAATCACTATGTAACTTTGCAGTAATTTTGAACGAAACATTCAGAATATTGGACTAAAGGAAATGATTTTGAAAGTTTGCTTGGAACATATTAAGCCAACGGTAGCGAAAAGGTTAACAAACTTTATAATGGTCACGAGCACATGCCTGTACCGTTCAGAGGACATCTTAATAAAGAAACCTACTCAATAATATGCAACGGAAAGTAATATATTTTCCAGTGCAAGGTCACTGAAACACAGCAGGAGATGCCATAAAATAAAGTGTATAATTTGACAAGCATACACTGCTCGTCACAACACTGACTCTGCGCTATGAGAAACAGGGTTCACAGATATGACCTTTTCTTAAGTAAATGGAGTGGCTGCGATCTCAGATTTACGTAGTATAAACGCTAGGCTGACGTCTACGGCTATTGTGTAGACAAAATGTATACTAATTCAAATTTAATTTAGTGTAGTTATGTCAACAGAATATGGACTTAGTAGAGATGTTCTAACTCTCAGCTTAACAGCAATGAAATTTACAGAGAATTGATAACATCCATCAAGTTTTACTCTTCATCACTATTATCTTTCAAGTTTTCATTCAAGACCAAAGCACACCGGCCTAAACATGAAGCTTAGGCCCACAAATTAAAATATAACTCAACAAAAATAGAAACAAATAAAAATCAAAGCTCGTTAGATAGTCGGGTGTATGGATCTCTTTCAACATCTTAACAAGCAAGAAACAAAAGATTTACAATGAACTCACGCTCTCGAGAGATTTAATTTTATCCTCAGCTCCTCCCTTGCCCCCAGAGATGATGGCCCCTGCGTGCCCCATCCTCCTGCCAGGGGGTGCAGTGATGCCTGCAATGAAGGATACCACAGGCTTGGCGTTCACGCCTGAATTGTGCTCTCGCAGGTACTCCGCAGCAGCCTCCTCTGCCCCACCACCGATTTCTCCAATCAGGATGATGCCCTTCGTTTTGGGGTCCTGGGTGCAAAACATGAATCATTTCCCCTTCATTCACGCTACAACTCTAAGGGTACTGCGTGTTATCGTATATACCTGCGCGACGTAACTCAAGGTATGACCAACATCTACATCAACGCATTTGCATAGAACTTTGAAAATTTTATACTTGGAAATCCTGAAGCTGAAACTGGTTGCCAACTTCAAAGAATAAATGGGTTTAAGAGTTACTGAACGCTCATGTGAACTTATACAATCGACTAAAGGAAAAATATCAAGTTGACACAGCTTGAAAAACTACATGATTAGAGTGTTCTAATCCTTCTCTCTTCCCTCTCAAACAACTCCCATAAAAAGAGCCACTTCATCGAGCCGTTCTGAGAAGTCATTTCTCTTTTTTTACTAATTTAAAAATCAATTTACTTCTAAGACTCGTTAGAAAAAGAAATTTTCTTTTTCCATTTTTGAAAATTATTCATATTATTTCAGAATTACATTTGTAAATGAATGGCTTCACTCTCATTTATGATGCAGTGAAATTGAAGCTCCACTCACCCTAAGGAAAGTTTCGAGGCAGTCGATGAAGTTTGTTCCGTTGAATGGATCACCGCCGATGCCAACACACAGCGTCTGGCCAAGACCTACCTGCTCAATGCACGACAATAAACAATTGCACAATAAACAATTGTACTAGCGTCAGCATTTACTAGACAGTACTCGAAAATGAGCGTAGACTTAACTGCACAGAAACACAACCCAGCACCTCAAAACCATTACAGTAACTGCAGGCTGTTCCCATCATCGTTGTCTAGGTTTCGTAGCACATGAATCTCTCGAAAATCGTGAATATCATCACTAAATACAGCAAAAACCACTTTCTACACGAAGCTTCAACAACTGGCGAAAATTGAATGTGGTATATCATAAGATTGACATTCCTGAGGATTTCCTGAAGGACATCCTTTCACGATATACATCAACCTGGAAGTTTTACAATGACGTAATAATATTATTTTAATAGGTAAATAGTTATTCTGCCCGACATCCTAGTGTGTATCTTAGAATGAAACCCTCCTTGAATAACTCTGAGGAGAGTAATAATGCCAGTACTGCAAACCTTAGTACTACTAGTGCCAGTACTAGTATAGTTACAAATAGTATTATCATTACAGTCAAACATTCGGCTCAGTACAATAAAACGAAAAATCTGAAAACAAAAACAACAGCTTCTTCCTCATGCAGAAAGGAGACACGTCCACAACCCCTCGACGGAAAGATACGGAACAAATAAAAGTGACTCCAAAATGAAACCTACCACTCTTGCAATTTCAGTCTGCCAAAAGTAGTTTACACTTTCCGTGAAGTCGTAACTAGACACTGACATTGAGCCAGCACTCTGTCCTTCTTCAGGAGGGAGGCTTGAGCACGCTGTCAGCCCCAGAGGAGCTCTACATTCTAGCCCCATGACGGCTAAGTTGTGTAAAAGTAAGAACAGCATAATGTTGTCTTGCTGCTGTGGCTGTACCTTGAAGGTGTACTCAATTACAACAATATGCCCAATGAATAATGCACACAAAAGTACATGGAAATAAGACTAACTGACAGCTTCCTCATCAGCAGTCATGAAACTCCACTATGTAAGTGCTGTACATTGCAGAAGAGAACAAGTACGCTGGCTTGACTGAGAAATGGAAACAAATATATGCAAACAAGGTTCACTAACAGCATCATAAAGAGCTACGGAAAGTATAATACATGAGTGTTGTACACGGCAGAAGAAGACGAGGTAACTGACCTGGGTGGTTATTAGAATAGAATAGAATAGAATGAGGCAATAGGAACGAACTTTCGGGCCCATTCTTGGGTCGGATAATTACTTCGATAATTATTCGGTTGTTTACCCAAGTCCCATGCCGTATTTCTAGCCGCGTCAACCATGTCGGCAGCGGGATTCGAACAAAGGTCTTTCCGCTCGCAAGCAGATTCGCTCACCAGTCGACCAAGATGGTGGTTATTATTATTATTATATTCCTAGTTCTGACCTGGGTGGTCTGGTGTACAGCTTCGTAGGTGAGGGTGCCGGACCTGGACACGATGCCCACACAGCCCTGCTTGTGGATGTGGCCGGGCATGATGCCGATCTTGCACTGCAACACACCACATACGCCTTATGTTGCTTCAACTACAACTTTAACTTCAACACACCCCACGAGTTTCTTCTTGCTTAAACTATAAGGTAGACCGGAGTTAGATCTTGTATGAAATTCCCTCCTAATACAATGTATATACCATGGTTGATATTCACTCCTTGGTAAACTAATTACATACTACAAACATTGGTCATAAATAAACACTAGTAGTATATCAATAGATATCATCATAGAGAGTGATAGAACTTGAATGTTGGAAATGCAACAAGAGTTTTTATGGAAAAAATAGAAACAAATGGAGGATTTTCTTTTGAAAATATAACGAATTGATCCCAAGTAAACACATTTCAATCGCTATAATTTTTCATTATCAATAACCATTCAATTCTTATCTATCCATTGCATCAACACTTTGCTCATGGCAATTACTTTAGGCGCAGTTAACGAACTCATTCATTCATTTCCTACTTACTGTCTATTTACTACCCTCACAGTTACACAGCAGTTCTACAATGCATTGAATGGCTGTTCGTTTATCTACTACTTGGAGCTCCTGAGAAATGAGCCTCCAACTCACTAATTAGTTACCAACTGAGAAAACAAAAACAAGCTTCTTGAAACCTTCAGTTGTGAAATGGATCATACAATACAAATAAGCATTAGAGTAGAGAAAGATGACTTGCAAATGCTCACCTTCTCAGGCGCAATGATGCCGGGACAGTTGGGGCCGATGAGACGACTCTTGTTCTGGCGCACCAGTCTGTGCTTGACACGCACCATGTCCTGCTGGGGGATGCCCTCAGTGATGCACACAATGAGGCCCATCTCTGCATCTACAGCCTCCAGGATGGCCTTGGCAGCGCCAGGAGGAGGCACATAAATGACGGTTGCATCAGCACCTGCAGTCATACACAGCCATGTCAGTGGTGGAAATTAATTAAAGTAACGCATGAGGCTGATGATGGTGAAGATAATAAAGGTCTGGAAATGAGGGTTAAGTAAGAGAGAGCTGTCAAACCAACAATCTCAACAGTTCTTAATTTATTGTTCAAAGCTACCAGATATACCTTCCATCACACATACATGATAATGAAGGTAAAAAGAAACTACAAAATATAAGTAAACACAAGGTAAAGTAAGTAAACTTTTACTTTGTATTTAGTAGGACCAGTTGTGATTTTTGCAAATGTGAATGTTAAATGACAGCTTTATTCCTCTTTGTCTCATGACCAATGTGCAGCAGACAAGAGTTTTCAATCATTGTTTTTATAGTGGAAAATGTACAAGCAACAAAAATTAGAAACTCTTTTAGTTGGCAATATTGACAACTAATAAACAATATCATTATCCACAACTTCACTGAAAAATGTTGTTGAAAAGAAGTAGTTAACAAAAATGATCACTAAGTTTGATAGTAATACACTGCAATTCCTAGCATAAATATACATTAGAAGAATGACACTGCAAGAGATACTGCACTATAGTAAGCAAAAATAATCACTAGGTTTAATAACAGTACATGTACTACACTTCCAAGAACAAATGTACTGTGCAGTATATGTACTTTAACCCATGAAGGATAGGTGACTCACAGATGAATTTATGTCCATGAATCCTTCACAAAGTTTTAGAGACACAACTTAAATGAACACTAATAGGCCACCTCAACCTAAAAACACATGAGTAGCCATAACTAAAAAATTTAAGAAACAGTACTTTCAGCCAATCAATAACAGATTTTAAAATAGATTAACACATTTAAACTTGTAAACATGTTATTTAGAGCAGATTCATAATTTTACAACTGCCAGGAAGGAGCCAAACTTTGAAGTATGAGCTCTTCAGCTAGTGAAACTTTAACCTAATCAAATAAAAAAGCTGAGATGAAGATACCTACAAACATCTAATAGAGTAAAAATTAATAATCTACATGATCAAACAAAACAAAAGAATTGATATTGAGCAACACTTACCAGTCTCAGCCTTAGCATCAGCAACAGAATTAAACACTGGCAAGTTGAGGTGTTTCTGTCCTCCTTTACCTGGAGACACACCTCCTACCATCAACGTCCCATACTCTATGGCCTGCAAATAGCAACAAATATCCATCAGTAGAAAAATAAATTATAATTACCTACAGCCATTAATGAATTACTATATCACTATGCGCTTGAAAAGTACCCTGAAATTGGAAACAGAGGAATAATACACAAAATGGTAAATCACACTTCCTTTTACAATGAAAATATCCTCCATAAATCATATAAAACAAATTTAATAATACAGCTTACAGAAGACTACTGATGTTTAACAGCATACTCCTATTCCAAAAGACAGTTCAGGCAACTGACTTGTCATTGAAAAGCTATACTTTTTTTTATTATTATGTACATGCACGACAATCCACTTCAGCATCCATTTCTCTACAGAACTAATACTCAATGCGTGATGATTGAAATAAATACCAAAAAATACAGATTCAGAGCAACAAGAAGTCAGAAATAGGGCTAAAGAAGGAGCAACTCTAACCAACCTGTCGGCTGTGGAAGGTGCCTTGCTTGCCAGTGAATCCCTGGCAGATCACTTTAGTTTTGTCATCAATGGCAAGCTTTGGTCTGGTGGCTGAGTAGCACGACCTAGTGCTCTGGATGCACACATTTGCTGCAAAAATAGAACACAATAAGCTCAATAGAATTAGAGTATACAATGTAGCTTTCAACATCAATTGATGCATGGCAAATTGAACAAGAATTATGGATATAGTTCAAATTTACTGGCAGCTTTACCTCCAACATACAAATAAAATATCAAGCTATATCATTACTTCATAAAGACTAAGTCATTTTTACAATATGTTAGCAATTGCCAATATATATGTTGTAAAATGAATTAAAAAAATTAAACACAAAGTGAGAATTAGTAATTCAACTAATATCTTACAATGACAGTCTTGCTGATCCTAGGACCAATGCTCTACTGTAAGAAAATAAATATTTTTAAATACTACATTAGCACTAAAATAAAAGCTTTACATTCTATGAGAATTTAAGAATCCAGTCAATTTCAATTTTTTATGTTCCAATTTTTCTTGGATTCTAAATACAACTTAGTACTCATTAATTAGATGGCCATCAGCACAAAACTACAATGAGTTCTTTAGACTGTACTCCAACCAACCCTAGCAGAGCAAAGTATTGTGCAAGCATATTATATTAAGTATCCAGCAAGAAAGCAATTCTACTCATGAAGAGTGACTCATAGTTTCATAAATAAGAAATAGTTTTGCAAAACAGACTCTTTGTCAAAATGGAGCAAAAATTTAATTTGCTAAACCGGTAAGTGATGCACAAACATGGATGTGACTGTGTTCAACACTAACAAAATACTGGCTATGAGTATTGGCTAAGTAGGACTTCCTTAGCTGGGCTAAGGAAGTCCTACTTAGTACAAGTGAATTTCCAACAGTCGCTGCTACAGTACAGATGCAGCAGAACACTTCCAAGCTCATCTAAAATCTTTCATTTCAAGCAAGTTGTGGTTTCCTTTTTCAGGCATATATCTCAAGTCATGATAATAAGGCAATTCAAAATAAGGCCCTTTTATTATCAAAGAATCTTACAAAAATTTACTAGCATAACCCACAAACTATCATCACTCAGCATTCTATATGCTAGACACTATTAATAAAACTAATTTAAAGGCTGAAAACTGGTGACACTAAATAAAAAGTTACTCTTAGCAAGTAGATTTTAACTCGCACAACTTGTAATAAATGTCATGCAGACTCAGTTGCATAAAATAAATAACAGTAACACAGTCAAGTAAAATACTTTCAAATCCTTAAAATCCTGAGTAATCTGGTCTAGCTGAGTATTGTGAAATAGTTGCACTTATTGTAAATCCCAAGATGTTTCAACATCATGTGATTTTATGGTCTAAATTTCCTTAAATCTTTTCTTCAAATACATATGTAGAAGCATGCTTTAAAAACTAGTTTTTTTTTCATGTTTTAACATGCATATATGCAATAAAAGGAAAATGAACCTTTAGCAGACTTAAAAAGAGCTTAGAAAAGTCTTTTCCCCCAATCAAAAGTGATAGCCTACAAAAAAATAACTTGCTTTCAACATCTTTAAAAGCTTTACCATAAAACAAAATGACCTTGGTATGTCATTGAGTGTATTTAAAATAAGAGAAGTCTGCTGGGAGAATTTTCCCTAAGACAATTTTGTACTAGAAGCATGAATGAGTGACAGCAGCATAGGAGTAATCATCGACAGTTCAAGTTTTTCTATAAAATTTTATTTTCACTTTTTCATGTGATTGAATAATTCCTTGTACAAATATAATCAAAGTTACAATAACTCACCGGCAAGTCGATTCAGAACTCGGACAGACGTAGCCATTTTTACGGCAAGGCTCTTTTACTTGAACAGGTTCTGTGTGTAAAGGCCCTAGCACGGACGAGCTGAGTTGACCGGCACGTGAACGTTTATCGTCGTAAAATCTATTAAGCGTAAAAGTTATATTATCAACACTCTAAATATCTCAAATGCATGTCTTATAAAAAATCCTTATTCAGAGACCAATGTTAGTTTATGGTTCTCCTGTATCTGTTTTTCTACTCTAATATAATGGAACGAATTGAAGGCGGTATTAATTAAGAAGTGGGAATAAGGAACTGATAGAAAAAGGATTAAAGGAAACGTAAAAAGTAGAAAATCTAATTCTAATCCTACATACGGAATATATATATATATNTATATATATATATATATATATTAGATTCTAAATTTCAAATGCTAACAGTTTAAGACTTGCGGTCATGCTTCAAACACCTGTTCCAGTCCTTGAAACGGGAAAAGAAAGGAAAAAATGTAATTGAGTCCACTATCGTTGGCATATAAAAAATTCAACACTGGGTTAAAAAATCCTGATTGTTAAGATTCTTAGGTTGCATAAACACATTAGTTGATGCTGCAGCTGCACTCGTTTAATGAATAAATTTCTAACTTTACATTTAACATATTCGTTTTACATACTTTTCTAGTCATACAGCCACCAGTATAGAAAATCTAATCAAAATCGCATGCTTAATGCAATACTAGTACAGAACATGATTTTAATAGATATTATTATTTTAGTAGGCGTGGATATAAGTACGTCTACTTTTATATACACCACCTACGTACTTTGCCACGGTCCGAGCTTTCTAGACTTGCTCTGTTCGCAGATCATTTAGGTCAAAAATGTACATGCCGGTCAAGCTGTTTGACCAAGTAGCCAAAGTAACATGCAAATTATTAATCCGTTCATACGGTAAGTAATACGCCATTGAATTTTAAAAGAACCCACCACGGTGACTCATCTGCCGAACAAATGGTTCCTAAGATATAAATGGTTCATAAGAAGAATAATAGATTATGGATGCAGACTATCAGTCAAGCATGAGGGTCTGTTTACGACGACCTGGGTCTCCCAGTGATGCCCTCACTTGGCTGGTTCTTTAGCATGGAATGACCCAGGATGGCCCTTGAGGAATTATTTTATACGACCCTGGCACACAGGCAAAAAAACTCTGGGATGCCACACTGTTGTGTTTTAAAGAAAATTAAAGACCGTAACAAAGGCTTCGGTCATCGCTGTTAGTTACTTACTCTACCAAAGTGCAAATAATAAACCCGTTCAAAGTTTGAGCGTGAAATCTAGGCTTCAAAAATGATTTTACTTGCTGAGCGATTCGTTACATGAATACTGTATACTAATATTATCATAGCAAGTCCTTAACGTCTGGAAACCATTGAACAAATAATTCCACCTTGAGCTTGTCTTATTTTACTTATTCGTGTTGCATTGGGAGAAAATATTCAATTTAAATAGATTATGTGATAAAATACTATAAATTCATAATATAAACGCATCTGGAGACTAAACACAGTGGCTGTTGCAGTCCTAAACAAAGAAAAATATTTATACTCATCGAAGCCGTACACTAAATTATGCTCTTTCATGATTTTTCATCAAAATCCTAACGAAAAACATAATCTATTTTAGTTTATTTTTAGTAGGACAGTATGCAAAATCTTCGAATTAAGCAATAAAGCTGCTGGGAGAAAAGAATCCAAAGCTTGAGGCCACTGCACTTGATAACAAAATTTGAATCATCATTGTAGGAGCACTTCATGTATGATTAAAATCATGGGCATTTCAGCATGAGCATGAACACATGACACAAATAAAACTCCAAGAATGACAGTAAGAAAACTTTATCTTCATTTATTATTCTTAAGCAGATATTGTACGCAATTCAAAGATTCATTGTCAATGCAAATAAATCACAAGCTTTTCCGTGTCACGAATACACGCAAGCAATGTTAAAGAACCCTGTTCATTTTAGCGCATTCAGGCAGATACATGCTATTCATCTTTAAGATGATCAGTATAAATATCGTATAAAATGAAAGCTTAAAGTAAGTTGTAAGATTCCGTACACACGTATAAGGCGAAAGTTTAAAGTGTCCTAAGGACTTAATGCTATGAATGTGCGCTGAAAACTTCTCATACTTTACAAGCAATAAGGAAACCATCGCTAATATAGCTAAGTAAGCCTCAAGTCAAGGATTTCACACAAGCATTCTTATTATTCTTGTCAAAAATATACAAAATAGGACTATGGAAAGGGCCTTAGAACATTAGAAGTACAGAAAGAACAACAAATATTAAGAACTAGCGCTCATAACTGTACGGACGGATGTTCGGAACACCCTGGCATGAGCTAAGTAAGTATGTACAGAACCTAATATTATGGTTGCTTAGGCACTACTGAGCAGTCAGCGCAAGTCATAAATTAGGCACGCCATCATGTTGTGAAGAACAATTATCATATAACCCGAACTGTCACTTTCTAACGCTATATGAAAGAATACCTACACTCACAAGACGGCAGCCGTATAAAGAAAAATAGAGAGAATAAAAGAAAGAAACTAATACTTTATACTCAAGTATACAGTACATGTACATTGGATTTGGAAATCCTAATCAAATAACTGGAGACTAGTGATGATGCTTCCAGTAATTGTTCACGTCTTGTGTTGTGACTTGAGGTAGAGGCTCGCAGGGACACGTAAAGATGAACTGAAAGTTAGGGGAAATAATGAGTCGTCAATCAGTCTTCCTGACTCCCTGTGTCACAAACAGGAGAAATTCGAGTGCTACAAGAAACTCGAACCGCGGAGCACTAACAACGTTCGCTAACCCTTCGACTACAATGACAACAGATGCAAATACCCAAGAATGTTAAATCTGAAATTCTAAAAGTGGTCACTTTATATGACATCACATAGTCAACTTGGAAAGCTTGCAGACATTTCCTCTGCAGACCCTTTATTAAATGACATAAGATACATCCTCTAGGATGACTCGGCTCAAATATGACACTTCTTATACATGAACATCTCACAGCACACACAGTGAAGGGTAGAGATTTGTTAAGTACCATCAAATGCACATATTAGAACCATGAACTAGTTGGACCACAGTAATCGTTAAATAGTTTAAGGTAAAGGTGAAAAATCCACGACTCTTTCTCAAGAGCCAAAAAGAATGGTTAACACGAGATTCATTTTATGTAGATGTGATACTAAATTATCATGATAGTTTGGTATCACAAAAAAATGCTCAAGTGAAAGCTATCTGAACACGGTAGCGCGTCTAAATAGCGTGGGCATCAAAACAACTTTCGAGTCAGGTAGTGAGGTAGAAAAGTGAGCTGCGGACATAGAACTGCAACAGACGGCGCCAATGCTCGAAAAGTGGTAAATGCAATTCTTACATTTTGGGCTCATACTTCGTTACATCGCTAGCAATTATCCAACTAAATCTGAAAAAAATTCAAAAGAGCAAAATACTTGGTGACTATGATTGGTATATTAAAAAATTAATTTTCAGAGTAGCTCTACCTCTGGCCAGAGAAGCTCTGGCTTTATTAACTGAGCCACGTGAGCGAACGTGATACATGGAAAGTAACGATCACAACTACGACCAACATCGCTGAGAGGAGCTAGAGTTGTTTTGATGTACACTTGGATTCCAAACTTTACTGACAATAAAAGAGAACGGACACTATAAGCACATGCAGCCCTCCTCTCTCACACAAGAACCTCAAAACCCAGAGTAACGTAAAGTTCCTATGGTACTCAAAACATTTCTTATCAACTCGCACAGATTTATTTATAAAACTATTTCAAACATGGATTGGGTACACCATCGATTCGTATGCGGAGGACGCTAGACTTCGCATCGGAAATATTGTCATCAATAGATGAGCGAACTTCAGCTGCAAGAACATGGAAATTGGCA
>VCRD01004403.1:0-46070 GCA_006783055.1 Trinorchestia longiramus
TCCACCCCATTCGTTTTTAGCTCTTTTTGGCACCTTTTTATAGCGAATCTGGCACCTTTTGGGCAATTTCATTTGGCAACACTGCACAAGAATCTGAGCTGCAGTGCAGTTGCTGGAGTCCAGGCTGGTGGGCTGAGTGTCGCTACACTTGCCAGAAGCCTATTTGGAGCCTTTTTGGAGGGCTCCAGTTCTACCAACCAACGAAGTAGAGACTTAGGGTTGGGATGCTTTAATAAGTTGGAGATCGCTCTCTCTAGACTCTAACACTGAATATTCTGCACTGTAGCAGGCAGGACATGCATCTCGTCAACCAATGGTTAGGTAGAAACTGACCACGGCGGTTGCAATGTTTGAACCTGGGTCTAGTATTTTTTATGTATAGTAAAACTTGTTTTATAACGTGAAACTTGATAGTCATGAAGTGTATTATGTGGTAAACCTAATTCAAAGTTTCCAATATTATACAGACCATATTTTTAGATCACACATCCAGGAGTGCTGCTATGTATTTGAGCAGAATGCCTGAATAAATCTAGAATCATTTCTATTTTGATTTTTTTATGGTCAAAAGATTTGGCAAAAAGCACAGCAAATTAAAATCTAGTCTCTGCAAGAGATATCCAGTGCCAGAAGTTATTTCACTTCTTGATTGTTTATGTGGGAAGTGTTTTTAAGGTAGTCATCAATCTGAACTAAATTAGTTTGGATATTCCTAATGGAAAGTAATTCCTTTTAAGTTTGTCAAGCAGATACATGTAATTTAGCTTTTATGAAACAATGGCAGAAGACAAAACTCTTCTCCCATGGACTGACCCCCGAGTCAACAACCATATAGTGTCCAGCACCATCAACTACTATGGACATGGCTTACTCAAGCAGCTGGCGGACACAAAGCGGCACCTGTTACCCTACCCAGCCATGAAAGACATCAATTATCAGTCTTTCAAGGCCAGAGCACACAAGTTGAGGTCAGTATGTGCTATTTTGTAACTGAAATGCTTAATAGTTTTAATACTTAAGAAATTATGTAGTGATTAAATGCAGATGCACATAAAATAATTACTGCAGCTTCACTTACAAAACTGCACTTTGTGAAAAACTTAAGTTATTTGTGATATTACTGTATTTAAATAGCTTTAATGGAAAGAATTATTGAAGTAATTGATTTACCCAGTTTATTCTGGCATATGTATGCTTTTTCAACTCTCTATATTTAAAAAAAAGTTTTTATTACTTAATTGTTATTAAATGAGAGTAAATTAAATGTGAATCATAACTTTTTTCTGTAAAAAATGTAGAGTTCTGTGTTTTGTCTAGAATTATAGAAATAACTAGCTATGTGAATCAGATTTTGTACTAGCAAGGCCAGTGTTCAACCCAACCTCAAATGAGAATCTCAAACACAGTAGAATTCCTTTAAACCAGCACCTGCTGGCCAAGCTTTATATATTTATTCATTGTTTTTTCTTCTTTAACTGCTTTAAGCAATTGATATTGTTTTCCTTTTGTCTAGCATGTCAATGAATTGTTTGTTGTAACTTAGGTGATATTAACCAGCAACTGCAAAGTCCCATGGGTGCTGGTTAAAAAGACTTCTACTATATAGTGTTTTTCTTAGATGATATTTTAACACCAGTAGTGTACTACATATAGCTAGCTCTACAAAAATTAGCCATAGATATGTTGTTTTACTCTCTAATCTATGTATTAACTGAAACATGATGTGTGAAACATGAATTCCATTGCATCTTCTCAAGCTATGAATGTCAAAATAATGTGGTCTATTCAGCTGTACATGATTACAAATTTATATATTGAAAACAACCTAGTATATATGGCTATTGAAATGTTACTGATGTTACTGTAATAGATTTAGTTTGCTTGTGCCTGTACTACTTGTGTGTTGTTGGAAGGTGATGTGGTAAATTATTCTTTTATTACATGCCTTAAACCTCATATCTTCCTCAGGGAGCCAGATGAGGTGAAACTTTACACTACTTCTGTGGACTTCATCTTGAACAATGCAGATTTCTTGTTCTCCCAGCCCATCTCCAAGTCCATGAGGGCTGAGGATCCTAGCAAGTATGGTTTTAAAGGTAAGTAAGATAATTTTAAAGCAGTAACCTCTTTTATATTTAAGATTTCCCATGCTCTGTTTCTGTTCAGCTTTGACTTCCTGTGTTTCACTAGACATTATTTCCAATCATATCTGTAGCAATATTTAGTTATTTTAGATGAGCAATGTGTCATAACCATACATAGGTTCAGTTATTTGCAGTAAAACTGAACAGAGTACTTTGTGCTAAAGTGCTGTTGATGTCCTTGATTTCTTTTTGTATTTAACATCAACAATAATTACAGTATCTTCCTAAGTTAAAATGAGTTTACAAAATTAAAGCTCTACGAGTGTTCTTTAATCAAAAAGAACTAATCTAGAGGAAGCAGTTTTTCTTAACATGGTATAATTAGTGTAATACTTCCTAGATAAGATATATGTATTATTAATAAGGCTAGTTGCTTTTCTCATATATAAAGAATAAATTGTCTCTCTGTTACTAACAAGTAATAAATACAATGTGAGCAAAAATAAAAACTTGAAATCACATTCAATTATTGATGCTACTGCCAATTGCTTGTAGTAAAAACTGGCAGGACCTTTATTAAACAGTGAATCTCATATATGTATCTGTGTTTTGCATTTTCTGCTAGTGCTGACCTGTTAAAGGTTTTAATGCTGCTGCATCATTTGTCCAAGGAGTTGGAACTCTTGCTCACCAAAAACCATCTCTTCTGTAAAAAAGACTTTCCCATTATGCTGAAAAACGTCAGGGAATATCACTGGCATATAAAATTTAATTTGTACTATTATTTTTATGTAAATCTAGATGCATTTATTAAGTAACTTGCAAGTACAAATACAAGGTGTGGCAACATAACTTCCTTTTGTAAAAAGGAATTTGTGTTGCCACCATGTGCAGGGAGTATTTAATAGCCAGTGATATTTAATGATACATTTCAGATAAGTACAAGAATCTTCCTCCTCTGGAGTACTACCTGCAAGCCAACAAGAAGATGAGAACTGTACAGTTCCACAAGGTTGGTTTGGGTGCTTTATAGTCAGCCTGTAATGGATTTTTGCTTAAAAATAAAATGAAGTGCAGTTGTCCATAGGACTTTTTTTAATAACGTGAATTAACTCTACCCATCAGCAAAGAGAACATACTACTTGGTAATAGCAAGATGGTTTTAGATACTAGGGACTACATTTTTGGAATTCTGGGAAATGGACAATAACTTCTAATATATCCTGTATTTTCACATTCTTTTACAGCTCTAAAAAAATTAATTCTCACTCCAGTTTTATGGGCTTTCAGCTAATTTATCCTTTAGTAAGATAGCAAATATGTAGTTAATAAAAGTATTGCATGATAGGGGTTTATCTATGCACTGTCATTTACTTGTGTTTTGCTGTATGCTAGTCTTTCTGCCATTGTAAAAACTGATATTTTTCTACACAAGTTAATTCTAACTGGGACCTGTAACACTCAATGTCTACCAGTTGGAGATTTAGAGCTTGTTTATTTACTTTCACAAATTAGGGGCACAAGCTAAGTTATATTTACCTCCAGGTAATGAATTTAAGCCCACAAACTGCTTCCAGTTAGTGTACTATCAACTAGTACCAGTTTAAAATAAAGTTCCTTGTTAGCCAATCCATTTATGAACTTGACATCATCACTAGTTAATTATTCTTGGCCCAGTCTAATGTTACCAAGAAGTAGTTGAGTCATGCCACTTGATCAGGACTTGCGGCGAGGAGACCTGCTGGTGTGCCGGGCCATGCAGTCGACCAGGGGCTCCAAGTACCAGCCACTCCGAGTTGTGTTCAGAGATGCTGGGCCTCACATGTTCTGTGGCAAGAATCTCTTCCTCAATGTGAGTATATTTACAATGCATGTAATTCTGCTGTCACCACATGCTGAAACTTGGGTATTGTGAGGTGTACCAAATGAGTTCCCAAAACAAATAATATGTGGCTTGTGCATCTTTAATAATAAGTGATTTCATGATGTTATCTGTATATATTAAGAAATTATATTATCAGTAGTGTAACGTACAATGAATCATTGTTCCGCCATTCCTGGGAAACAGTGCGGTGTGATGGTGTACTCAAAATACTAGAGTACAAGTGAAAAAAATGACTCATGCAAGTGGAGACGAAACGGCAACACTGCCTAAAAGAAACACCACAAGCTCTCAGAAGAAATCAGGATGCAATGTTGGAATCCATAATGCAAAGGAAGTTGGTAAAATGAATTCATTAAAAAGTTCCCACTAACACATTAAATCAATAAACAATGCATTGACAAAAGAAACTCAACATGAAAAATGTTCATGTTGTAGATATAGTTCAGTATCTACAGTAATAAAAATTAGATATAAAATTAAATAGTTATGTCTTAGTTATCATTTGAAGTTACTTAATTATTTTTCACATGTTACTTTATCACAAGTGTAGACAAGGTATAGTTATTATTTAAAATTTTTCTTTTTCTCTTGTTAAAACCTCTTAACTTCTGTCTAAAAGTATTTATAAAATGACCTGTTTGTTTGACTCATTAATTTAAAAGTATAGCATCCAAAAAAATTTACTATTGTGAAATAATTTAAAAGTACAAAAACTTTATCTTGCATTAGAGATTGCCCTGAAACTTCAATGGAAAAGAAAATTTTTACACATTTAAATCATTCACAAAGCCTAATTTTTCTGGATGCTATGTATTAAGTTGATGCAACAATGCCATAGCCTAGTTAATTTTTATTACAAGTTGATGTCGAGAAGCAGAAAATAAAGATAATTTTATGTGTTCCTTCACTAGAAGACTGAGTACATTGTACTTCAGGGATTTCTATATGTTATAAAGAATACAATGTTTTCATAAGTTTTAATAACAATGTTTGGCCATCTATCTTCAGAAATGACTTTCTTATTAAACACATTACCACCATTGAGCACTTATAGCCTTGCGCAGTCAGGTTGTTGCCAACACATAGAATGAGCAAATTTCTTCATATATTAATATGCATTTGGGCTTTAATGAGCCGTTGGGACAGTCACATTAGTGATATCTCTCAAGTTGGTGCCCTCCTTTCTTGAAGACTATCTCCATCTAGGCATGATAGATGCATGATGGTAATCCAGCTTTAACATTTCGATCTCACTTCTTTTTAAATATACTCTAGTTAATCTTATTTTCAGCTAGTTCAAACCTGACATTGCAGTCCATGATTTCTGATCCTTGGAGTTTTAACAAATGTTGGTTAGTTTTGTGTATAATTATCTATGAAAACTGTGTTGATGGAACCCTCAATATTAATGTTAGATGCTGATGCAAATGCACTCTTCTTTGGCATAGAAGGGAGATTGACATTATAACTTTTCTCTGAGTATCTGCTGGTGTGTGGATGCAATCGAAATGACTATGTGCCAATTTTGAAAATACAATTGACCTGCCTATGTTTTGTTGGAGTTAGGGCTTTCTACATCCATGAGAAAAAACATGTTAAACCTTTTCCCAGTGAATATTTGAAGTTCTTCAATTTTGATAGTGTGTTGTCTTGAGCTCCTGATATTAAAATTTCAATAATAGATTGTAATGCTTGAATATTTGGTCAAGTTGGGAAGCTGGGTACAGATTTTGTTATAAATTATGGAATAGTTAATTTCAAACGCTGTCTCCAAAGTCATTATTTGAAAGGTGAAAGATGTAAGTTTTTTAAATAAAATAACATTCATGTTATTTTCAATGCAATTTTGATATTTTCTTGTATGTTTTTAAAAACATTCTAAAAAAATGTTGATGTAACAAAAAGGGCTAATTAAACTTAGCATATTCATGACTGAAAACTATACACAGGATGTGGAATATCAAGAATTCTTAATATGTTTTCATTGACGAGTTAGAATGGATATTTTGCACTCCAAAACAGTTGGGGTTAAAAGTTATCATGGCTCGTGTGGTATGTTTGCTATTCTTGTGTTTTTTATTGAAAATAATGTCTGTTTCCGTATCATGACAGGTACAAAAAAATTAATTCACTTAGATTTTCTCACAAGTGGTGCATTTGGCTAAATGATCAAATTTTACAAACATTTCCTAATGCATTAACCCTCTAGCACTGAATGTGGGTCTAGTTTGCCTGAGGCTAGTGACATCTATACCCATGTTCAGTGCTTCAGGGTTAAGGTGTATACTTGCTGTGAACACAAACATTATGGTACTGAAAGCTGATGAACTGTTTTAAAGATTGTTAAGAAAAAGCTGAATAACATTAATTAGTATTTGATATATAGTGTCTTGTTATTTTACTTACATGCTATTTCCTGATTATCACTTCAAGGACAAACAAAACCATCAACAATCGAGGGAGTTTTCTACCTTTCTTGTCCTATTTAATTCTAAGATATTTTTGGGGTAAGTATGGTATTAAATTGTGTAAAATGCAGATTTTTACTCATGTGTTTCATGTGTTTTGCTTATGTTTCATTAAGTATAGAAACGTAGTTGAAAAGAAATCGAACAGAAGAGGATAGTAACTAATACTATTACTAATCAAGCAGAAGGTGTTGCTAACGTAAACAGCTGGAGTCACCTAAATGAAGCATCTGCAAGGAATGAATAATTTAATGTTTGTATATTCTATGCTCTTGTGCTCAGGTTTACAGTTGTGCTGTTCTTCAGAGCAACTTCTTTGTCTGGCTTGAATAACAGAACAAAATTCTTGTTCTTGTGCTTCTGTTTTATTCTGATGCAGAATGTATTTACCTGACCTACAGCTGGTGATTGGTTGGCAACAAATTTCCTTTTTTTTTGTTCAGACTTCTCCCTCAACATTTATTTTTTCAGGTTATTATAATTTATTTCTCTAAAATCAGCAAAGTTTCATTTTATTTCATTCTAAGGGCAAAGTGATAATTGTGATAATTCTTAAATAAGCTGAATATGCTGTAGAATAATTGTTAAATTTGATAATGGATTATGGGTTTCAGTTTGAGAACAGAAAAAATAATCTGCTATGCATCCTATGTACTTCAGTGCCTTGAAGTAATTTTTCTTGTCTCTGAGTACAAATTTATATTATTTTATTATAATAAACAGCTATGGCAGATAATAGTTTCATTTTCCCAAAAATAGTGATATCATAGTATTGTGTCTTTTATTATTAATACCTTTGGAATTTATTTTTATGGTACACATTCATTGTTTAATCTTGATCTAAAGGCTCATGAGGTGTGTGTTTTGAGTGTGTATGACAAATACAACCTGTTAAAAGATAGTATCTAGCACTTGTTTTTATTTTCCTTCTATATAAGCTCAAGGTATGCCATGTACTATTTTTAATTCTCCTTATTCAAAGCAGATAATGAAACTGTGTAAGAGAGATACATTTTATAAGTATTATGTGTTAATCTCAGTCTTAAGTACATATTTTGGTTGTATAATTAGTGAGTAAATCAGCAAAACCTTGATGTATGTTGGTATTTGTTGTATGCGATTGTGTATGTGATTATTTTGCCAATACATACATAGTTTGGTGAAATGTATGATGAAACTATTGTTGGATAATAAGGGAAGATGAAATGTATGTGATTGTTTTCTATATGAATGCTCTGCCAATATGAGGGTAAAATATATGTAATTGCTCAGTCAGTAGAATAGTAAAATATGTGTGATTGCTTTGCCAATAGAATGATGAAATATATGTGATTGTGTATGTCATTGCTCTGCCAATAAGATGATGCAATGTATATGGTTGGTCTACCAATAGGATGGGGAAATGTATGTGATTGCTCTGCCAGTAGCATGGGGAAACTTGTTTTCCTGATTGGGCATGGAGTGTTCTAGGGTTCTCTATTTGAACCCTGCAAAAATAGTGTTAATGTTTTAAATTGTGTTCATGGTTTTCAATTGTTCATCATGGCTGAAATGAGTTATTCAAAAATGCAAGGTGAGTACTTGACTATGAGAAAATTATCAATTATAGATTGCCCATTTACTTTGCAAATGTTACAAACTTACACACATATAGCTAACATGCAGTATAACTAATACACTTATTAGCAGTCTTGTGCTCAGGGAATCTCTGGGCAGAGTGGAGTGATGTTTTTCTACCACATATTTGGTGTGTAAGTTCATTTGTTTAATTTTTCTACAATAACAAGTATGAGAAAAAATTATTTGCGTGTAAACAGTTGTATGCTAGAATATTTGAATATATTTTGTCCTCATTTGGGTATGAGATAGTTGAATATGTAAATTTAATTTTTTTTAGCAAAAAAATCACCTACTTTGTGCATTGACCTGTTCTTCAATTTCCATGTCTACTGGTATAACTGAAAAAAATTCACTGTCTAAATACTAAAGCAGACCATGGATGAAGTTACTTCATTTCACCAGGTGAACCTGGACATTTCCCAGACTCGAGTTCCCGAAGTTGATGAAGGTTCAGTCCCAAACACTTGGACCATCAACACCCTGGTTAGAGTAGAGGTGCTGTCCGTCACGTCTGAGGCTGGCTACGAGAAAGCAAACATCATTGTTGGTGAGGATTTCTGTACTCTACTAGGCCTCCAGTGCAAGCTAAGTTGTCAAAACAGAGATGGACTTCAGAATCTAGTGTGAAGCAGTTAAATTAATATTTCAATCTTGGTTTCACCGTTTAAATGAACTTTTTGTAGTTTGTCTTATTTGATTAGGTTTTTTGGAACTTATTTGCAGCGATTGAAGTTTCTTCTGTTCTCTAGTGTGTGACAATTATATTAACCTTATGGAACTTCTGTGTAAAACTAATAGATCTAATAAGTAATAAAGGAAAAGTCAGGTTAAAATTTGTCGCATTTATGCGAGGTAGAATTTAATATTTTGTGAAGTAAAAATTACAATTTCGACCGCCGGGGCTGAAGCTACTTTATTTTACTCTAAACATAGGTGCCTGTTTTGTTAATAACATCCGAATCCTATTAAGTAATTTGATAACCTTTTTCTTAAGCTTTTTGTCTTTCTTTTAAGAACTTAATTTACAATACTAGCTTTAATATACTACAAATTGGTGTTTGTATGTTTAAGTAAGGTTTTGTCCCTATTCATGTAATATATTTTGTGTGTACATCATTTAGAGTGTGGAACTTGTTCTCAAGGTACCATGGGTGACACTCTGCTGGAGAACAACCGTTTAGACATGTCTCTGGGCAAAGTGAACAGAAGTGACGTGCCTGAAAGTATTAAGTGAGTTCAAACATTTTCATCTCCCATTGTTGAGTGTAATGGCTGCCCATTATTTTTTTTATTTCTTATGAGTTACGAGGGTCCTGACAGCACAGACTATTGTAAGCTGTATATATTCTAGTAAGGTGCCTCCACCAGCATCAATAAACCTTTTTTTGGTGTTTTTTTTTTTGAAAGGTTCTGGCAAGGTTTAAATATGTGCGATGTACAGGGTTGCCCATAAGTAAGGTACATTTTTAAAATTATTATAGCTATAAAACTATAAATGGTAAAGAGATTTGGTTAATTCAGAATGAATGAGGAGATTTTAAAGTTTTCTACCAGCGTATCAAGTCTACAGACAATCACAACATATTGCCCAAAAAATTTAAAAATCTACCCTTCAAGATGAATCGCTATGCAATAGAACGAGCAAAAATAGTGGAATTTTAGTTCTTATGTAATTGTTCGGTTACTGCAGTTCAGAGGAATTACAGGAATATTGATGGTGTTCAAAGAAGTCGTTCGAAGAACTGCATAAAAAAACTGGCATTGAAATTTAGAGAAACTGGGACACAGGCAGGCGACGGACCATACGAACTGGTGCTACAATTCAGCTTGTTGCAACGAGTGTTGCTGATCGGCTCAAAACGTCAACTAGGAGACGTTCAGTTTAACTGAGAATGTCACGTACCTCACTGCGGCATATTTTGGTAAAAGATCTAAAGTGTCATCCATATAAAATTCAATTATCTCAAGAACTCCATCCTACGGACTACCAAAAGCGAATAGATTTCTGCAGCTTGCAGAAAATGAGAACTTAGTAAAGAATTTAATAATGACTGATGAGGAACATTTTCAACTCAATGGCTTTATTAATAAGCAAAATTACAGATTCTGGTCTTCAGAAAATCCTAAAGAAATTCATGGACGTAAAGTAACGGTATTGTGTGGCATTACGTCTTTGAGGATCATTGGACCCTATTTTTTTTAAAATGCTAATGGTGATGCAATTTGTGTTAATGGAAACCTGTATAGACAGATGATTCAAGAATATATGATACCTGAAATTGGAGATAATAACACAGAAATTACTTTTTTCCAACAAGATGGAGCTACAGCACACAGCGAAAGAAACAATGCAAATGTTAAAAGCAATGTTTCCAAACAGAATAATTTCTCGTTTTGGTGATATACCGTGGCCGCCTCGATCTCCAGATCTAAGTGCTCCTGATCTCTTTTTCTGGGGATACTTAAAGGAAAATGTTTACATTGAAATGCCTGATACTTTACAGCAATTGAAACTAAACATCATTCAAGAGATCAACATTTCTCCAGAGACATTAAGGAAAGTAATGAACAGCACCATTCAAAGAGCACTCCATTGTTTGACTAATAATGGAGGTCATTTAAAAGATATTGTATTTCATAGTTAAACGTATTTTGTTTCATTTATAAATTATATTGAATTTTGAAACTTCTTTCATTCTGAATTAACTAAATCTTTTTACCATTTTTAGTTTTATAGCTATAATGATTTTAAAAAGGCACCTTACCTATGGGCCACCCTGTATATTCAGATTACACATACTTGCAGTTTTTTGTGAATATCTGTGGGAAATGGGAATTATAGTTCTATTATTACTCATATATTTTACTCCTATTCCACCATTCAGAATATAAAACAGTTATGTATAAGGGATATGCACACTGAGCAAAAAAATTGGATAGTCAAACATTAATCTTTTGTCCGACATGATCTAGTAATTTTCATTCTGATGGCTAGGTTAGAACTTGGTGCATCGAAAGGTGTGTGTGCACTTGTTATTGCCAGGGTTTATGGCCTTTTTTGTGATTTGGTGCAGACAATTTTAATTGTATGGCTAATATTGGTACAGTTTTTATTGAGATACTCACTATTAATGTATTCTTGCTGTACAAAATACTGTATCTGATTTCATTTTTCGTGAGTATCCAAATTTATTAGAGCTTGTAAGTGGGGATATTTATGTAGAATTGTTTGTGAAATATAAGTTACATATCTCACGGGTCTTATCAGTAAAAATGTATGTGATTTTAAGAAATTCTTGTGTACTAAAATTTGTCTGTAGAAAAACAATTTGAAATATTGTTAGCACATGCAGTGACTCGTGCTTTCAAATACCCACTTTTGATAAAAACAATTGACATGTTTTGAAATCGATTTCATATTAAAATTATTTTTTCAGTGCCATGGAGTCCTACACGAAAGAAAGTATTGGAAGTTACGATGCTAATATGAAGAAACTGGACTCGTTTAAAAACCCCCGCTGCGTTCAGCATCTCTCCAATCAACTGAACTTGTCTATAAAAAACACCTCTCTAATGAGCACTCTGAGGTAAATATAGCAGGACTAATAATAATGCAGTATTTAAATCTTTAATACTTGTTTAGGCTTGGGATACCCTTTTATTTCTGTTCAGCTTATGTGACTGAGTGAACAAATTTGATGAAATTATTTATATGTTCTACCCAACCATATTTCCATTAGTTAACCGTGTTACACCCATTTAAGTTTGTGGTCCTATTATGGTCATTGTTGAAAAATTTGGTAAATAGAGCAGTAGATATGATGGAACGGTTTTTCATAATTTTATTGACGCTATAAAATCCTGAAACATATCTTTCTTTCTTATACTGGTATAAAATTTGTAAGATTCCCCATCATTGTTGCTTCTACATTGTTGCTAAATGTATGCCATTCAAAATGCACTACATCTACATCAATATTCGCTGCTCCATTTGTAATTCGACACTCTGCAAATGCTTGACGGTACTGAACGTTTGTGGGCAGGAACGAGTTCACGGCACCTAGTAGGTACAAGCAGCTGAGGCGGCTGCAACTGACGAGGTGGGCCCACAAGCACGTGGCTGACGGCGTGACGCACTTCAAGAAGGGGGAGCATGCCGAGGCCTTCCAGCTCCTCAGCAAGGCGCTCTCCATCGACGCTGAAAATGTCGAGGCTTATGTTGCCAAAGGAGCCCTGTAAATATCTGCCATACTGCCAATATTTCGTCATAAATGCAAAGTGACTTCTCAGTGGTCTTTTACAGACTTGGATTTTGATGCTCCGCTGAAGCTTCTTGTGTGAGTTGCCCTCCTCTGTTTGTCTGCGTCAAGACAAGTGTCCACAAGACCCTCAATGAGTTTCCATCGCTGTTGCCTTAGTGTTTTATTAGTTTGATAAGTTGTGTTATTGCTGTGTTGCTGGTCCACAAATTTCACCTACTGTAACTCCTAAGTCAATTTTATCGTCTGCTTATTTTCTCATTGTAAAATTTTTTGAATGTTGAATTTGATGTATAAAATTGTTCATTACACTTTAAGGATTTACCTCTTGTTATACTGCCGAGATTTTGTGATCGTAGATATTTTTGTGTTCTTATAAATTCCATACTTTGAAAACTATTTGGTATTTCCTCATGCTAATTTCTTTGATTCTAGCTTCATGTATTATTCAAAATATATTCTAATTTGGGTAAATATGACTAGGTATCTCAGCCACAGCTATGGTGGCTTCCTGGAGGAACCTGTAAATCGTTCCTCTGTGTGTCGTGGGTATTTCACACTTCACGGCTGTAAAAGTCATTAACTACTGTGTCTTCGTCTAAGATTATTTCTGGTCTCTCTAAAATGTTGGAAGAACGTCTGTTTTCCCCCGTTTTTCCTTGTCTTAATTCCCTCCTGTTTTAAGGGGTCCTGGTCTTTTATTAATCAGTCGATTTGATGACATTACACATGGATTTATTCATGCAACTTTGTTAGTACTGAGCAGTTTAATTAAAAATATGGACAACCTACTTTTACTAATTTCGCTATTACTTTTATTAAATTTGTAGCTTTGGGACTCAAAAACCAATTTCTTTTGGATCTGGTAAGGAAGTCCATGATTATGATGAAGTATATTTTGTTTGAAAATCTTCACGTATAACAATTTTTGTGCATATCTCCTTGCATTTTTGCGCTCATTTTGCATTGAATATGAAAATGGAGCAGTTTTAGCCATCGGTCGGGCAGAACTTAATTTGTTCTCCTTGTTTCAGACTTGCGAACATGGGCAGCTTTGAGAAGGCAGTGGAGGACTTCGAGAGTGCCCTCAAATACAACCCTGAGCACAGCAATGCGAGGAAGTATATTTGTGAAACGCTCCTCGAGTTAGGCAAACGGTACGTACAACGAGCACACTGTGCCTGGTTTTTCAATAGATGTGCAAAAACTTTGGTCATTTACTAACACTCATGTCTTGGCAGGTAGCTTCCTTGCAGCTACAGAGGCTCTATGTTGCCAGAGTCTTCACGGTTCTGTTTGGACCTGCTATTGATGCTGCAGTACTGAGTTTTCAAGAGTACTGGATAGATGAGATTGTGTAGTTCCAAGTCTGTGAAATTCTCTTGTGTTATTTTTTATGAAATCAGCTGCCGTATCATGACAGCAACCTGTCGTACATCCCAATGAATGTAAAAATTGTTGAGCATGTTGCACATTTCTTTCAATCAAAAGTATGAGCGTGAATGAGTTAACATTGTTACTGGTGATCCCTGACCCAGGTACGAGGAGGAGGGAAAGCTCGGGGCGGCTGAGGGCTGCTTTGTGCGCGCTGTCCAAGTGAACGCAGAGCACTCGAGCTCTCTGAAGGCTCTTGCCAGGCTCCACACCTGCGCTGGTTTCAAGTCTTTAGTTGCAGTGGAAGTCCTCAAGTTAGTTTTGCTCTCAATGAAGTCCTCAAGTTAGTTTTGCTCTCAATGAAGTCCTCAAGTTAGTTTTGCTCTCAATGAAGTCCTCAAGTTAGTTTTGCTCTCAATGAAGTCCTCAAGTTAGTTTTGCTCTCAATGAAGTCATCAAGTTAGTTTTGCTCTCAATGAAGTCATCAAGTTAGTTTTGCTCGCAATAGAGTACTCAAGTTTTTCTCTTGTTTAACACGTTGCCTCTGATTGCCTGACCGGTGTAAATCTTCACTTTGTACGCATAGTCACTAGAAGGATCTGAAAAAATTACAGAACCTAACCTCAGTGGTACACATATGTACCACTTGGGAGTCAACGTGTTAAGTACATAACTTAGTTTCAAGTTCATTGAACTCCACGAGTTAGTGTTGACTTAAGTGACACTACACAACATTAATTAAAAGTTCAGTGTTGTCTTCAGTTCAGACCTGATATTAGTTTTACGCGCAGTAAATCGTTATTTTCACTAAATCAAGTTGGTTTCACCTTGCCATGCCCTGAAGTTGGTTACTTGCATTTCATACTTTGTATTCAGTAGCGACTTTTCTCTGCAATGTCACTTTGGTCGTGTAACAAAAACTTTGCTCCTAGATTTCTTGAATTTGTTGTTCCTGCCATGATTTCGATCGATTTTTACTCACTTCTCGAGTTCAGTTTACAAGCCTGGATTGCGTGGATTCTCCTGAATTTAGGATCTAATTTCCACATTAACATACTTTCTGAATGTGCTGATGCTGAGATTGTATGAAGGAGCAGTCATACGCGCGTGCAAATGTACGTGAAATTGAGCAAATTCATGGAGTAGCATTCGTGCGAAAATTCAATAAATGAGCACGTTTAGCAAAGGTGTTAGATTGTGAGAAAATATTATAAACAGACTGCTACATCATTGTTCATCTTGTCATTGTTCACCTTGTGTGATTGTTGAGATATTCAAAGATCTTTTTCTGCTCATTAATAAATATCTCTTCAAAGTGAATAGAAATCGATGTGACAACAAAGCCAATTGTTTTCATTCATTTGCAGGAAAAAAGAGAAGGACGAGGAAAAGAAAGAACTTCAAGCACCTACGCAAAATAAAGCTGCAAAAACAGTAGCCTCGTCTGATGAGGAAGAGAGTAAAGTTACAATAATTTCTGACGAAGAAATTTCTCTCCCTCCGAATAAAAAATTGAAGAAGCCGAGAGAGCGTTCGCTGTCACCCTTAGCTCAGAAGTTAGCCATGCAAAACAATGCTTGGAAACCACCTGATTACATCAACACAACTAACTCCTACCTCCAAGACATCCCCCCACAACCTGAAACAATGTCTGCTGTGGCCCAAATCAAACGTAACGTTTCTGTCATGCAAACTAAACCCTACATCGACGCTTCCGCTGGCGAAGCTGACGTTCGGGCTCTCAATACAAACACGGAAACTGCCACGACTTCATCTTACATGACCACCCCAGCAAACAAAACTCTGAACCAAGCTTCCAGTAGCAAATCTGACACTTACTCTTCTGGAAGCAAGTCTAAAGTTCACCCCTCAACGACCGATGCTTCTGTTCCTTCAACAAAATTCGCTGTTCAAGATTTCCAAAAACGCAAAGAATCTGCTTCAATAACTCCTTTCATTGTAGGTGCTAACCAATCTGCTGCAGCAGCTGCTGCTACCGCTGCTGCCACTGCACCTGATGGCAAAATTGATCAAGTTTCCTCAGTTCTTGTCGTGCAAGGAACCTCCAAAAAAGTCGTCTCTGTGCCATCAGTTGTGTCGAGCATTGACCAGTCGCTTCCCGTCACGCAAGCGTCCTTTGCAGTATCCACGCCTGTGTCTTCAATTGGCACTGTTGCAGCCACAGTTCTTAGCTCTGATACTAGTTGTTCAACACGCACCGTGTCTAGTGTGCTCCCTGGTTTAACTGTTAACACAAACAGTGCTACTGTTGTCGCTACTACTAGTGACAAAAGTCCTGTTTATGAGGACGCTGTCCTCGACAGGAACTATGAAAATGTCATGGAAATGGAGCCTATTAATTCGGATGAAATTGAAGTGTTGTCTTCGACCCTAATTATGCTCAGCAGCAAGTAAGTAGATTACCTGTATGTGTAGGACATATCGTCATACCAACTCATTTTTAGTATGTCGGAAATTATGTACTGCACGTATAGAGTTTATTCGTTTGTGTAATGTTTCTTCTTATCTCGAAGTCTGTAGTACCTAGCCATGATGTAGGCACTTCTGACTCTAGGTGATTTAAATAAAATCAATGAAATTTTTGCGTATAAAATAAAAGCAATTACTAAATATAGGACACATCTTATGATGTTTTTTATTTATCTGTTCTATAAAAGCGATTGAATTATGGTTTAATTTTGAAGAGGAATTATTTTTCTAATTTTTTTTCAATTCGTGAGGTAGCATAGAGTGCAGTTTATCAAGTGTAAAGATATATAGGGTTATCTAAGTCTAGTTCTTAAATGAAAATTTTCAATAGAGATCTCAATTTTTTCTAAACTTTAAAATCATTCAAAGTTTCATCTCAAGTACCCTCACAGACTCATAGGTTAGCTCTGTTTGTATTGTAATTATAAATAGTAAATTATAATTACTAGATCCTTATGTGAAAAATCACGGGTTTTACCAAATTTTTCATTTTAATTTGCCAGTAGATACGGGCTTTGTGAAAGAGTTTCCCCATTGATGGATGTGCCTTTGGTATCCACAATACAATGCATGTATACCCTACGAAATTTCTTATTATCTTAATCCGTAGGAGCGTCTATTATACGGGGTGGCCCATAAGTAAGGTACCTTTTTAAAACTATTTTCAAGAAAATCACAATTCCGGAAACAATAACTCAATTTCCAACATCTTTGGCCTTATACTAAGTGGTAACCAGGTTACTGGTCAAACTAATTTAAAACATTTCTTTTCGTATTATCAATTAAAAATATCAAAGCATCATGATAAATTTGAACAGGAAAAGGTTCATAGAAACTTTCTATTTATAAAAATAAACCGATTGTGTATTCTGGATACCACAATGCAAGTGAAAGGGAACTGAATTGCCACAGGAAAATAATGCAATAGAATGATTTCTTGTATTTCTTAAGCTTTATCCTTGTTGCTATCAAAGCTATCAATTAGAAGAGTGTGACACAGGGACAGACGGACGGGGCTCTTATTATAGTATAGATAGATTAACTTTCTAGCGAATATTATTACCAGAATGTCGTAATCTAAAATTAAAACTTTAAAACACTTCTCTCTGAGACCGAGAAAAAAATAGTCTTATGATATTTTTGCTTTTTACGTAAAGTTTCTAGGGTGTTCTTTGTTTTCTTTCTATAAATTTAAAGGTCCTGGGGTTTTCAAATGTTCATTTTGAGGCAGAAAAACTGTATTTGAATTATTAAAGCGATCAGACAATTTTTCGAACAGCACTAGCGAATTTAAATATATATCTCCAGAAGCAAAGTATCTATCAAATAAGCTGGAGGCTTCTGTAGATATATTTTTGAATTGCCCACCGCTCACTTTAATAAATCAGGCACAGTTTTTCTGCCTCAAAACGACAATTTGGAAGTCTGAGGACCTTCATTCATTTATTCATTCATTTAAAAGCTCTGTATACGTGTGCACACATAGTTTTAAGTTCGTTTCTTGTTAATTCCTTTATCTTAGAATTGTTCACTTTAATCAGTTATGAGGGTTGTTCAATTTTACTGTGAAGGCTTTGCTCAATAACATTTTATCTTTTGGTATATCTGTACCTGAATTTGTTTTCAGTTTTAAATTTCAAATTATGAAGATAAAAGTTTAATTATGGAAACTCAATTTTTTACATAATATTGCAGCTGAATTGTGATAAAAATCACGTTAGCCGTGTTTTGTTCTTTAACAAACGTCTGAAGGTTGACTGTTATGTTCGAGTTAAAGTATGAAGGTTTTGCTTTGTGTACTGATATTTACATTGAACTCTTGTGGTGCAGAATGAAACTTTACCAGTGAATCCAAATAGCCTAATTCGATGCCCTGAATATTTAAATCCCAAGTTTTTTAATTCGCTGTTGATGTATATTGAAATCTCAAATTTACTCCGTCAGATGAAATACATGAACATTATTATTTGAAATACAATGCATTATTTGCCTGTTCAATACAGTCACGTTCATGTTCGCAAACCTGCATCAGTTTCATTGTTGAGTGTCCCATTAACTCGTGTTGTTCACCAGGTACAGAGCAGCAGGCAACAAGGAGCGGGCGCGCCTCTGTGTAGAGAGGTCTCTTAAACACAACCCTGAGCACGAGCCCTCCTTGCTGGCTCTTCAGAAGCTCACTCACTCGTCACCTACTCCTGGTGCACAGTCATGTTACCAAAACACGGAGGGAATTCTTCCTTCAAATGCACCAGTGTCTTGCCAACCTATATCCGTGGTGCCCCCTTACCCAGGACCTCCCGCTGCTGAGGGGTTTCCGAGGTTCTCGGTGCCACCACCTAATTTTATAGTCCCACCTCCCAGCCAACCCGGCATGACGTATCCTCCTATGAGGGCTGGGGATTACGGGCTGCCCTTCGGCGCCCCTCCAAACCTGACCGAGCCTCCTCCTGGCTACGGCAAATGGGGCACTGCGGTAGTAGGCTGTGAGTTCCTTTAACTTGTGTTGGTTGATGCAGTCATTCTTGTGCACGAGTCCTTGCTAGCTTTGTATGAAGTTACCTGGTCGTGAACTTTACCTCTTTTCATTATCTTAAACCTGTGACGCTAGTTTGTAAGTTTGCTCTAGTGCAGTCGTTTAATAAATGTTTTTTTCTAGTGCAGAAGTTCTTAACACAGAAGCAAACAGAGTTTGTTTAACATTTTCTTTGAACATGAACCTTGTTCGACATTGAGGTTGTGTGCATATTAGTGTAAGAAAAGTCCACCATAGATGTACAGGAATACTGAATTATTGTAATTTATAATAATATTAAGTGTAAATTATTTATCATTTAATTGTTTGTATGTAATATTGAATTACTTATTTGAAAAATTTTCAATATAATTTATTTGTTAATACCATCTATGCATCTCAATGATGTTGTGTTACTATCCTTCTCTATGCAATTATCTTTACAACATTGTAGTTAGAGCCGACCATCCGTTCGAAGTAAGGGTAAAATAAAGTCTCTCTGTCTCTCGTGTTGAAGGGCACAAGACTGAGATTATTTGTGCTCCCGTTGTAATTATATAGTCCCCTGTAATGCGCCTGTACTAACGTTATTGTTGAAAACTGTGTCTGTTGGAAAATGTATTAAAAAAGGCATATGTTAAATATTTCTGTTGAAACATGTTTGTGTTGAAGCATATTTGTATTGAGAAACGTTGATGTCTGGAGATGTTTCTGGCTTGTTCATGATTTGTTTATGCCGAGCAGCAGCTGAGGCCTCGGCGGGTCCGTCTCAGCTCACACAGGAAGACAAGGACTACCATGAGAAGGTGGACAGCTTCCTCAAGCACATCATGGAGCGGTGAGTGCAGGCCTTCATCTTTATTTAGCTTAAGTAATCAGTCAATACATTGTAAGTCCTTGTGTTTACTAGAATTGAATATGGTGACAGCAACGAGCCGTATGGTCCGTCCATTCTTGGGCTGCTACCAAAGTCCAGTGCCGTCTAGTGATGTACCACCGCATAATCCAATCTAAGCGTCTGGAAGTCTAACGAATATCTTCCGAGATCAAGAATTATCCGTCTTGTACTGCTTATGAGACCTGGCATGTCCACCTGATACCGCTTAGAAAGACCTGGCTTGTCCATCAGCTATCACTTAGAAAACTTGGCACCATGAAACTGTTGTGAGCTAATTTTGTTTATGGGTCATATTTTGCCAGATAGATTACATGGTACTGAAGAGGTTGAATGAAATAAATTAATAACTTTCATTAGCATGTAATGGTGTAAGATCTTTTTTTTCTGCCCTGAAGACACTGATACAATTACGGGCCGGAGAGAGTCAATTTCTATTACATTCTTGTGATTTTCCTACCACTCACGCAGTACATTTTACCTATGCTCACCGATATATGTGATATGAACATTGCTGTACGTTTTATAGTATTTTTAGGTATTCATCTCGTTAAGGAGTTTAAACAGTGCCATTTCTATGACTAGGCGAATACCTATTATTCATCATAGGTGTTACTCACCTATAGTCGGAGGTATGGTCGACCAAAGATTACAAATGAATAATAGACGGAATAAAATTGTGTAACTGAACAATTAATATTTTTCTCAAGAAATAACTGACCAAGTGTTACCGTCAGCGATGGTGAGGATTATGAAATATGTGTCTTTCTGTGTCGATTTTAATTTCATGTACCAAATCCATCAGGAATTCTTCAGCAAAATACAACGCCGATATGATTTGGATTATACGACCATGATATCTGACAACGCCTTAATTGAGGAGAAGCTGACTGCAAACGCTCCATTATACGTCTCCCACGTCAGCCATGTTTGTTCAGCTCTTACGTTAGTGGGCACCAAGTCTTGTCAATTGGTCAAGTTAGAAAAGCTGATCAAAAATTACACATGCTTGTGCAGTTTTTGCTGTGGAGGGATGATAACCTCGTTCATTTTGTCTAAATAAATTGTATATTCAAATACTCTGCTTTTTTATTCTGTTTCTGTATTCTTTTTGTGTACCTGTTGTGTTGTAGGCTTGATTTGTAAAAATGTTCATGTTACTAAAGCTTCAAAAAAAAGCGGCGAACGTGAGCAAAATTAAATTGAAATAAAGAAGTGGAAGAGGTCCTTGCAGAAATTCTGTTTGTTTTTTTTTTCTCTAAAAGTGAAAACTAAAATGCTCTCATTTGAACATTTAATATATCTAAGGAAACCTCAAAAGTATTGAAGTTATGTATCAATTTCCCGTGTGCCTGTTAAAATGTATTCAAATGTAGTCATTTGTTTATTCCTGTGCGCTACCCAGGGTATTTTTAGAAGTTACAATAGAAATTAATAACTGACGTGTCTATTCTCTTTCTAATATATTTCTGAACTTCTAGTAGACTTGTGATGAAATATTTATGTTCCGTTTAGCAACAGGAAGTATCTCGTATTTTCTGTACTCCCGTATCTATTACGGCTGCCTAGGAAGGATCAGATCCCGGGTACATGTCATGATTCACTGATTACTCATTAATTCACTAGTTAATTCGTCAGCATTTAATAATGGTAGTTGCTGTGCCATTTATGCTTCTTTTTGAATATTTCTACGCCTTCATAGCAGTTACAAATAAAGATATTGAATGATTATCAAATTGGACGTATGAAAATCTATCTTGACACACTCAGCATGCCTTGTTCATATGCTTTTACTATTATTGTTATTATTCTTGTTATTATTTAATTACATTTGTCAAATTTAGCGGTAATCCTAACTTATGAAGGAAATACAACTTGGTGTGACTATTGGAGCTAATGCTTCTATTGACAGTGCTTATGCCATGTTGCTGTCAGTTTGAATTAAAAGTAGAGAAGTACATGAAGATTTTCTGGAGCTTCTACGTAAATCCTGTCGTAAGCTGAAGTGCTCCATGTTACCACGTGACTTGTGTACTCACGTACACAACGTACCACGTGACTTGTGTACTCACGTACACAACGTACCACGTGACTTGTGTACTCACGTACACAACGTACCACGTGACTTATGTACTCACCTACACAACGTACCACGTGACTTTTGTACTCACGTACACGACATACAACGTGACTTGTGTTCTCAAGTACACGACGTACAACGTGATTAGTGTACTCATGTACACAATGTACAACGTGACTTGTGTACTCGCGTGTTAAATAATGTCGTCCAGTTCTCGTATGTGTGTTCTAGCCTTCAATTGTAACTGCTAGAATATACATCATCTTGTATACTCTATGAGCTTAATAAAGTTGAATCTCCTCAATCATGTAGGCGTAAACCAAGTTAGTGTCAGTGAATATGTTAATATGTGTTCTCCATTTGTACATGTTTTGTTTGAAGTCTTGTTATTCTTCATAAACGTGTGACTGTTGATTACTTCTCCACCGTATAAATGAGGTTCTCGATGAGGCCCTCCTTTCTGCCCCTACAAATAACGGGTTCTGCAAGGCGAACCTCAATATCTCTGTTACAGTATTATTTTTTCTCGGTTTCTTCATAAAACGATCTGTCACGTTGTCACAGCTGCAGAACTATACGCTGATGGTAATTGGATCTTAACGTGTTTCTCTTCTCGTTGTAAATGGTGGTCTACGTTGCGTAACTATTGAAGCAATCGTGTGTGTTAGTCTCTATGAAAAGGACTGCATAGATACACTCGCTCTTTAAATAAAGTGTTTGCTTTCAGATCACAGTAAACGGTGTTTCAGTAAACACATTTCCTCACAATATGATTTTTTCTTTGTGCAAACTTCTTCAATGTGATATTATTCCTGCCACTGTACTCGTATGATCAAATGCCCTTATTTTTCGTGCTCTACTGTTTTATTCAGTAACTTAAATTTTTGTTTAAGAGCGTCTAGTAGGAGAGCGTGCTTCTTACGCAGTTGTTACTCATCAAAAAAGTATATTCATTTTCTGTGTATGTTTCAGGAATCGTAGCAAGCGTAGTGAATCTTCATCTTACTCATCATCGTCGTCTCGATCGTCATCGTCGGAGTCTCCGAGGTCGTCTCGCCGGCGGTCCTCCCGCGCCTCGAGCTCAGGCAAGTCTCGGTCTCGTCGTGAGAGATACTCGTCTCACAGCAAGTCTCCAGGACATAGACGAGAGAGATGGAATGCGGATGTACATGAAGGTCGTGAGTTTCGTGATGACTGGAAAAACAAGTCTCGCGACGGTCGACCGCGATCACAGGATCCACTATCACCGTCACGAAGTCGCCTTCCTCAACTGCGTGATGGACCGCCTCCGTCATTAGGTCGACCGTCTCCGTCACGAAATGAACCACGAGATCGTCCGTCACGGTCATGGAAACAGCGCTCTCGAGATCGCAGATCAGAGAGTCGTCGGTCGTCGTCGTCGTCGTCGCAAAGTGGATCTCCTCAGCCTCAAAAGAAGAAAAACAAGGAGAAGAAGAAGCAGCGAGCCTCAAGTTCAAAGAACCAAGTTCTCCCGCCTGAAGGCAGGTTAGGGAAATCCTCTTCAGCGTTTGCCATTCGTGACACATCCAAATCCAGATCTCGGGACGACACTCATGAGTCTAGAGGTCGAACAACCAAAAAGTGCTACAGAGGTCAGTTGAGGGGTTATTGTACCAATATGTTTTATGAGTTAACGTGAAAGAAATCGAACAACGGTTTTAGTTGCTATTTCTCTGACGAGTGATTTTTGTGTCAAGGTAGTGGTGTTTGATGGTTCTGTCGTATGGGTGGTGATATGTGTTGCTATCGTGTGGATGGCGATGTGTGGTGTTGCTATTGTGTGAATGATGATGCGTGTTGTTGCTGTTGTGTGGATGGCGATGTGTGATGGTGATGTCATGTGACTGGTGATGTGTGACAGCTGCAGAACTAACGCTCTAGTTTATAGTGGCCAGAGCGAGTTCTCGTAGCTGCACCACTAGCATGTGGATGAGAGTTGGTTGTATGGTTGTGTGGCTGTACTGCTGTGTGGTGACGGCTTAGAGTCGTCAGTTTTTCGCTTTGTTGGACTGGGTATAACTGATGTGCCTTGATCGTTTCCCTGCACAAGTGTTCATGCTGTTCCTGTCACCAGGCTTTCAACCCTATGGAGTTGTCATTCTGTTCTTGCTGAACACATAACATCTACTGTTGTAACCTTGTGCCTAGAGGCCTGGTGTTGCTGCTGTTGAAACTTCTGAATTTCATGAATGATGAAACTACTCCGCGGACTTCCCAACGTATCAGAAAAAACTGTCTGTACAATTGCTATCCGCATTAATTTTACAAAGTAAGAAGAACCATACTGAAAGTAACTTAGTAAACTCATCTGCTCATATTGTCGAAGGAAAAGTTACTTTACCCAAATGCATATTATAGTCAAATTGAATTTTGTTTGTTCTCGTTTATATATTTAATGTGTTTTGTTTACTGTATGGAAATGATGTTGAAAGATATGGAGAAAGCGTCTTGTATATCGTAATTAAATATAAAACTTGTATTTAGATGGAACTCTTAAAATTCCGCTTATAAGACGGGAATTCTGTAGGCCAGGGTGTGCTGCACAGGGTCCTATAAAACAAGTTCCCTGCTATAAGTTAGTAATTCATTCAGTCAAGTGGGATTTGCATGTTCATTTGTGAACTTCTGATTCCAGTTCAGACATAACCGGTCATTCATACTTATTTGCGAACCGTAAAATATCGACGTATTGTTGACTTTTCTGTCCTTCAAGCAGATGCTCCATAGTTGTCGTGACTTTATTAAGTCGAAGTCATTTTGTCTTATCAAGTTGCAGGAGTCGTAACTTTATCACATCGTGTTGAGGGGATCTCAAATTTTCTCGCCAACTCTGTATGCAGTTGTTATATTAATATTCACACGAATTGCGGAAACTTCGTATAAGTTTTCACGGTCATTTTTGTGGATGTTATAAATATTCAAAGCTCTTTGCAAAGTGCTAATAAATATTCATACTCGCTTACTGAGGTCTTATAAATATTTGTGCTTATTTGCAGAGATACTAATTTCTACACTCGTTTGCATATGTTACTAATTTCCATATCTATGTGTAGAAGGGGAAAAAAATTCTAGACCTATTTGCGGATGTTATCAATTTTCACATCTATGTGCAAAAGTGAAAAAAATTCTACACCAGTTAGCAGATGTTACCAATTTCCATGTCTATGTGCAGAAGGAAAAAAGAAGAAAAGTCACCGTCGGTCCAGCAGCAGTGGGAGCAGCAGCAACTCCAGCAGCAGCAGTAGCTCGCTGTCTTCTGGCCATGCTAAGCGGAAGAAGAAAAAGAAGTCTAAGAAACAACAAAGTATTTCTAAACTTGATCTGAAGAGCATTGGTCTCGCCAACGACCCCGTTCTTGAGAGCATCGACAAGGAACTCCTGAGGAAGATTTCGGAGAAGTTGTACCAGTCAAATGTAGTCCTCGAGGCCAAGGATGTGGGCAAGAAGAAAAAGAAGAAGAAGAAGAAGAAAAAGAGGAAAAGAAGTCGAGAGTCCGACAAGTCTGATTCTGAAGGGGAAAAAGAAAAGAAGAGAAAGAACAAGGGGATTCGTGAGAAATCGGTGGAAAAGAATATAGAGAAAAGGAAACGAAAGAACTCTGAAATGGTCTCGAATTCAGAAGAAGCATCTGTCAAAGAAAAATCTAGAGAAGCGTTTATCATTAACAAGTACGGGAAGAAAGGAGAACATCGTGATGAAGATACAGTGGCAAAGAAGAAGAAGGAGGAAGAACAAATGGGACTTCTTGAGAAAGAACAACTGAAGGAGATCACTCAAAAGTACCTTCTGAACACCACGAAAGAATCTGCAGTGTCGTCGATCGAAGAAGACAAGCATAAGCTTATCAATGAAGAGGAACCCAAAGCTTCCTTCCAGTGAGTAACGCAACATGGCTGCTATCATCTGTTTATTTAGTTAGTCTCTTACTTATGTGTACGCTAATTTTTTTATCAATGAATGAGCTAAGCTCAACAGATGTGAGATTTGTGGTGTCGGGATTGTTTGAAATTTTTTTCGCTTCTCTGTTTGTGTTTCATAATTTTAGACCTTGATATTTTGATGTTGCTGAAGATGCAAATGCTCTACGTTTGGTAATATACAGCCTCGAATTTCCTTTATTTCGAAGTTTTCTAAATTCGAATATTATTTACTCAAACATGCTCTCCAAAGATTGTTTCTAATTTAATTTTGGACCGAATAGATGCTCAAACACACAAGTACGGACTCTGCCAACTCGTCTAAAATAATGATTCAATAGCCTACATTCTCCTTGGTTTCTGTTACGTACAAAAGCATTAATATTACCTTCTAGTTAACTGAGTTAGTATGCTACCTTTAATTTCTAGAAAGTCCTAGGATAATTGTTCTATCAGGAACACTAAATTTTCGAGACGTGTTAAATTCAATGAAATTGCTTCGTGCAGACGACTGATGAAGCTGCCAGGCCTGGAAGACCTGCAGAAGAAGCTTAGAAACTACTACAACAAGTGCGAGAACAAGACAGTGGAGCCGTCTGAGTCTGAAGATCTCTTATCCCGCAAGCTCAAGTCCTCCAATAACCTAGTGAAGCAAACTACGTCTTTTCAGCTTTCTACCTCCACTTGTTCCTCAAAACGCAGCTCGCCTTCTAAGCCGGGGGGTGTGCTCTCCAAATCCATTGCCAAGCACGAGACAAAGTCTTCTTCTTCAGTGCTACCAGAGACGACGGAAGTTGTTCCTTCGAGCTCGTCTCCTGGCAAATCCGACGTCAACGCCAGAGTGCCGTCCGTATTCAAATCCGCCGTTCAGTCTGTCATCACGCAGTCCAAACAGTGAGTTCTCTGTGAGATGTCGTTACCAGCGTTCGCTTCCTATTGAGGTGTTAGCTGCTCTTTTTTTTTATATAATTTGGCGTGAATTTTCACTGACCCGGGGTGCCGCTCTGTAGAAGTTGTTCAGACCCGGTGTACCGCTGTGTAGAAAGGCAACTGTTCTTGCTAGATGGGACTGGGGCTGTTCTGCATTGGTGATCCTGGGATTATGCATTATACAGTATGGTGGATCTTTGCATTCATTATATGTGATAAATACAAAGCTAGTGAATGACGGCAGATACCATGTAAGATATGATGCCAGTACTCTCAGCTACCTAACACTCGGCAATGTCGCTGCTGTTCAATACTGGCAACTGCTTTTGGTTGATACCTAAAGTGATAGGGTATTTTTTATTCAATGTGCAACTCATTGCTATTCACTGAATTTTTTGAGTATTCATTTGACTCCGTTAGTTTTGATTACGTAGTCATTTTGGTAGCACAATGACCGAGTCCCGTTCTTTACTATAACGACCACGCTTCTATGCTGTAGAATTTATTGTCGCATAGTCTGTAATTTTTTTCATTTCAAGCTGCAACACTACAATATAAACAAAACTAAAATGGCTATTATGTCCAGTTTATACGGCCGTACGTAAATTACACGAACACATGAACATACTTCAAGTGTGTATGTCTAGTGATGAACACTCAATTTATGTTCACATTTTTTTGCAGGGAGCCTTTGCTGCCTATGGGTCCCGCCACTCCGGAGTTATTAAAAAGAAGGCCATCGCTGGAATCGGTGGCACCTCCATCTGCAGCCACCCTCTCTACCATCACCGACCCTACATCGGACACAACCTCTCGTTTTAAGTCTACCTTTCAACCGGTGTCGTCAGCAGGGTTACGACCTTCCATATTCAAGATGGGCTTGATTCTTCCTGACGGCTCTATTATGACTCCGTCCGAGTTTAAGGCGGGAATGTGGTCCAAGGCTAAAGAGAAGATGGATGCGTTATTGGACAAAGCCCAAGATGTGGCTGAGAACATCAGCAAGCTCAAGGAGAACACGCGGCAAGATGATAAAAAACTGAACCCGAAACTGGCATCATCTACACCATTAGATAATCGATCCCGGTCACGATCAAAGTCACGTGGGCGAACATCTCAATCTCGCAGTCGACAGTCACGATCGAGATCGTTAGACCGTCGACGCCGATCCCGATCCAGATCTTTTGACCGGCCACGCCGATCCCGATCTAGATCTTTTGACCGTCCACGCCGATCCCGATCTAGATCATTGGACCGTCCACTCCGATCCCGATCCAGATCATTGGACCGTCCACGCCGATCCCGATCCAGATCATTGGACCGTCGACGACAATTCCGATCCCCATTTCGTGGCGGGTACAGGGGTTACCGGGACCGTGGTAGATTTCAAGGTCGCTACCAGCACGGTCATACAGGTCGTTACCAAAGAGGTGGCTTCAATTACTAGCCGTGATTTCGGTCGCGATCAAAATTGGCATTGACGCCATGGATCACGTTCGTACGGATCCAGGTGTAGATCGAGGCTACCTGAAAAGATGAGTGTCAAGGCCCAGCTGGGCTCATCAAAGATTGAGGCGAATCCAACGAGGATTCCATATTTGGCAAGTGAGCCAAACTTAGAATCCTTGTTACCGACAGTAGTGAACTTAAGCAGACACCTCAAAGTCCAGGCAAACCTCTGGGTTAGATGCAAGAGTTCCTTGCCATATCGATGGAGAATAAACCTCAGCAGGCGAAAAAAAATCGAGTTGCAGAAGCCTCTAGGTATTTAAGTAGTGTTGGTGCTTGCGCTTGTGCCAGTGCTTGCTTGCATCAATTCTTTATTACACTTACTAGGACATTGGTGCATTGCGTGGTTTAGTCCAGCACAAGTTCCACTTTGTGCTGGACTATGGAGCTAATAGTAATTGCGAAGAATTTAATTCAGTTTACTCTCTTGTAAAGGAAACTTGTCAGTCAAGTGTGACCTGTATTTCCGAAGCAATTTTACTTCATCTAAAACATATGACTCCTTTTATCAGATGAAAACTTTTTTCTTACGTTCGTTAGTAATTGGCGTTGTTTTACTTGTTTAGTAACCTAAGTCAGAGTCCGTCTATCAGTTCTGTATTTATTGTAATTTCTTGGCCTGTAGTGATGATTCATTTCTTCATTGATAAAGCTGGTGAGTAATAGGTGTCTAAATTACGTGTTCCTCTTTTTTACTGCCTTCTTCGTGTTTAGTGTCCCTCATCCTTGCTGATGTTACTGTAATGTTCTTATCTTTAATGCATGATAACAAGAAAATTTGTCCGTAATTTCCTTCATCTATTTCTAGTGTTTTTCATTCAATTTAAGCAGCAAATTATTCGTATGAACATTAAAATAAGTTTGAAGGTGCTGATGGAGATCATCCTTCAATTGACGTTTATGACAGAGCGCTTCTTAACCCTTTTAAGTCTGGTGGTACACATTTCATACGTCCGAAGAAGTCATGTTTAATGCTTGGTGCTACAGAAAGCATACCACTTCTTAAAATATAGTTTCTCAAAATTTGTACCACCATCAACATGGTAAGGGAATATCCCTATAAATCTATAAATTGTTGAGCATCTTACACATTTTTTTCGTCAAAAGTATTCGCCTGAAATAATTGAAGGAGGGCATAATTCCTGAACTATCGAGGACTAAGTTGTACATTGTGGTCAATTCCCTTGAGACCTGATGTAGAAGACGTGCCTTCAACTTAGTCGTGCCCACTCAGCAACGTCGCCTGTGCTATTTTACAAAGTCAAGTGGCACCTAGTTAGTCTCTAGCGTGAGTGGGCCTTGATGTTTTGTGTCCTCAAGGTGTGAGCTGCAGGAAACTACATAATAGCTCAGTTCGAGAGGTGTAGCGTTCCTCTTTTCAAGGTAGGGCACATGAGCTCTTCTTGGCTGGGTATCGTGATTGTGTCGGTCCACGTGAGTGTACCCTGATGTATTGCAGTTCTTCAATAGGATTCCCAGCACCCCACACCGAGATCAGCAACACGTTGTTTAAGTTTATTGTATAGTTACGCACACTTCGTATTCTTTTATTTTCCGTTTCGCAGAGGTGGCCAGGTTATGAACTTGTGAACGCGCGTTTTCTCGTGTGTTGTACATTTTTCTTGCTCCAACGCTAAGTTTCGTCAGATGCAGTGGCTTTAGCGTAGTGCGGGCTGTGCCAATGTGACATTCTAACTAAGCGCATTTATCGCACCATCGGAAGGTCTTCCTATTGATTGTGACCATAAATTATCTAAAGTAATCAGAGACTGTATATACACATTAAATTTAATAACTGTACAAGGCACTCGATGTGCTGAGGTGGTAGCTATATTCCTAATAAAATTCTAATCATCGCTGTCGTTATTTTGTACTGGTACACTACAGCGTCGCCATACAACTTGTAGATTTTCTTGGATCGTCGTCCTGTTGAAGCGTGACAGTGCATAGATCATATTTTGTGTCGGTGAGGTGTGAGACAAACATGAGAAGTGTCATGGGGTTAGAGTAGGTCATGCTTCAGATGTGCATGAAGTGTAGAACAAAGATGAGAATGTTATGATACCAAACAAAGGTCCTGATGAACTTGAATCATCTTTCTATTTTCATGTTCAGTTTTTTTTACTTTGGTTTTACTTTGACAAAAATTCCACAGGTAGCATATTGTCGAGATAAAGTCTGTCTTCTGAACTAATAAAACAGTGACGTTTTAGTTCATCATACCTACTTCAAAACGATAGTATGTATATGAGCATCGCGTGTGCGTCATTCTCTTTGATTGATGGACCAGTTTTTGCTCATTAAAGTAAGTGAACCTACCGATTTTTTCATTGTTTCCCCCACACAAAAATACTATACGTTAATCTACAGTTATCTTGTATTATATATTTGTTTCAAAATAGATGCGCACATTAGAAAGTGCCACTATGTATTGTGTACAACTATGGATAAACTCTTGCCTTTAGAAAAGGTAGGCTTCTAGATGTCTCGGCCAACACTCACGCCAACGGGCCCCATGTATTGACCCAGTCTTGCCTGAACTGGACTGCAATATTGCTTCAATTTTGCCTGAACTGGACCCATGGGTTGTTCTAATCTTATCTGGACTTGACCCATATATTGCCTCAGTGTTGCCTGGAGTGGGCCACTTGTCTGGTTCATACTGGACTTCAAAACCTATGTTCTAGTCCTGTATACACTTTCATGAATTTCCAAGATTTCTTCACATTTGTACACACCAACGATCGTATTTTTGTGCATGTCTCTACTGTGTACACCCAGATACTGTAGAAGGTGACCCGGTGAGGGACATTTTCAACAAAGTCTAGATGAGAGCGGAAGGTATGAATATAATATCTCTTTGTTACTCATTTTAATTGTTCTTAATTTTCACATCATTGCCAGATGTTGCCCACTTGAGCATCGCGCTTTGAAGTTTGGTTCATCAGAGAGCTGAAACATACTCATGTGTACTCATCAAAGAGCTGAAACCTGCTCATATTTTTTTCATCAGAGCTGAAATATGTTCATGTTTATTCAACAGAGAGCTGAACATACTAATGTATATTCATCAAAGAACTACAGTACTCCACAAGCACAGTGGTGTAAGTCACGTTCCCGCACCCGAACATTGGTCAAATAATTTTGGAGTTCTTGTATCAATTTTTTCGTGTATTTCGTCATTTATAATAATTGTTTTCAACTACTTAAATTTACCAAATTCAGAATCTATACCTATAGTCCATTTCTGCATTCAAATTATAGTGGGAAAACATTTAAAAGAACGAAAAATAAGAGAAATGCATTACAAGTTCGTCAGTAAAGTTTGTCTAAGGGTCGGATCCTCGTAACAAAATCTTTAGAATTGTTTTTCAGGATATTTTAGAACCTTAACCTTAATTTGCATTATTGATTCATTTGTGTGTGTAGACTTTGCTGTGTTTATTCGCAACATTTTGTCACAGTATTATGCTTCTTTTATATGCACAGATGGCAATGAATATTTTCAATATTAATTCATTCTTGTGTAGCCCCTCGCGATTGAAAATTAATTGAAATGAAGCAATTTGTACAATCTCTGAGATATGAAAAGAAATTTTTATTTTGGTACTCAAATTTTCTGTGTAATCGAAGCAGTGACTGATGTAACTTCAAATTTCACTCTCAAGGTGACTGTGAGGTCTCAATATCAAAGTTTAATTCAAGCTATTAAAAATTCCTTTAAATTTAGACCTGCCTAAATCAAGTTTCACTTCAAGATACGTAAAAGATAAGGGTGTACTGTTATCATTTATTGAATATAATAGTGCATTAAACTATATCAGCCCAGTATTTATATAATATAATTGAACCAATTGAACACGAGAGCGTAATACACTTGTATATGAACTTATTCTGTTGCGAGGAGTTTTTACGGTAGAGTAAAAAAGCCTGGTCTCTATGATCCACATTTGGAGGCAGTCCGTTACAGGGCTGTGCAGCAGATGGTGATGAGGTAGTTAACTTAGCTAATGAACTTATGAAAGTTGGTCACCCACTGCAGCGACAGACGCACAACCAGTCAAGCTGTGACGTTCTGTGTGGCGACACCAGCTGCTGCACAAACCAAGTTTAGTTGTGCGTTTGTGTGAAGCTTTTTCTAAATTATATTAGCAAATGTTGATAGTCCACTTGTGTCATGACTATCTCTTTCTGGCCGCATTGTACTCTCAACTTGAATGCAATGTCATCAGTCAAATTGTCATGAGACTTTAAGTAGGCAAATCATAATCTAACACCCGTTTTTTTTCTTTCGGGAAATCAATCAACAATCTGAGTATTTTTGTTAAAATACGGTTCTGTAGATATAGAATTGAAGTTCCTAGAAGAAACGAAGAACTCATCGTTCATAAATTCGTTTGACTAAGTTTCCATGTTCATTATTTTCGATTCCTTGATTTGTGCACATATGGATATCAAATGCAGTATTTTAACACCATACCGGAGGGTGCATTATACTTCTTACAACTCAATGGAAGCTACGCATTCTACCAATAAAGTTTAGACAAGAACTGCCCGATAAAAATTATTTTTCAAAATGCTTACACTCTGCTTTCCCTGAATTATGCATAACTTCGTGTTTTTGATCACTTGAATAGGAACTTTGTAAGTTTCGGAATTGAAAATAAAACTGACGTATAAAAAAGTAAACGAATTCTTGGAATAGTACGATTCAGAATGAAATTTTCTGTTGCAGTGTTCGTACAAACAACAAAAATTTTTGCTATATTAATATGTAAGAGGCCTTCGTGACATAAAGTTATATGGCATTGCATGCTACGGTTCATGGGATGTTTGATCAAGTACAATTGGTTCATGGGATGTTTCATTATGTATAACTGGAAATGCTATATAGAATAATCAAACTGAAACATAAACCGTGATTCAATATAGATTTTGCATGCTCGATGGATAAAATTATACGTGGCTCGTAATAAGGAAACTTTTCAAATTGTAGTTAGCATCTGTTTGTAAAGAAATTTTTGTACTAGTTTCGTTTCAGTCCTCATTTTAGTGCTGCACTTCAAAAGAACACTAACAAACACTGTCTGTCTTACACATTGTGTGCCACACTCCTGTGGGCGAATGCAGAAGCCTCACTTACCTTTTGTTTTGTCGAATATTTTGTGTCATTTATGTTTTTTTAACACAGTAACCACAGTAGGACAATGTTCATAAATAGTTTTCTTCTCGGGAAAAAACTTAGAAAAAATCCACTGTAGTACCTTTGTTCACTCGATCACCAAGAAGACTCAGTTACGATACCTGGTATAAATAACATAAAGTACGCACTATCATTTTATTTAGATCATAAAGCGTTATTTATACTGCACGTCAAGTGCCGTTGGTGCACGTAATACTTTTTAGTAGCAGCAGTTTGTTTACTGTGGGAGGATAAACCCGTCATGGCAAATAGTATTGTTCTGACAACAGGTTCAGCATTCGTGGTATGAACCAGAAAACATTTTTCAAGCAATTTTTCAAAACACTGAATTAAAGATGGCTTATGTGAATCTGGTGTGGGTCCTGCTGCTTGTGCAATGGACGCCAAGTTCTCTTCAGAACGGTAAGAAAACAATTTTTTCTTTCCTTCTTTGATACCCGCTGGTGGTATATTTACATTCCGACATTAGATTCGTAAAAATTGTTATAATGTAGTAATACTCAAAATAACACTTTCAAAACATTCATTTTTGTATGATAATTAACCTAAGAATAAATGGGCTTTGTGTTTCATCACCCAACAGTAAAAGCAACGCAAGCCCGGCTTTAGTAGAAGTCTTCCTGTTTCCGTGATAAAATAATGTTTAACTGTACCACATAACTCAATTAATTTGAGTTATCTGGTACAGTTGAAGTAATGAGTATCTCTACAATTGTTTTTCTAGCTCAGGAAGAGAGTCCAAATTTACCAGCGAAAAACTTCTGGAACTCGTACGATGAGGCTGTGTCGAGGTTTGGTGGACTGGGTTTGTATCCTTCGAGGAGTGACTCACTCACACGTCTGCAGGATGAACACAACCAAGCTAACTTCATGAAAAAACTCAACATGAAACCCCCTGAATCGGAAATTGAAATCCGTGAGAACAGTTTTCAGTCATCTAGCGGAAAGGTGTCGATAGTGAGGAGTGCCCATCCTCGGAAAAATTCCACACGACACGAAGAAAATTTTTCAGTCATTAACGCAGTGTCCGAAGTTAGTGATAATCAAACTGATACGGAAAATAACATTGTAAATGAGGGATCAAGGCAAAGTGCTTATACGGATCTTACAAGACTGGAAGAACCTGTGACAGCCTCTAGTGGTAATTTCTCAGTTGCCGCAATAGAACACGAAGCAGACTCTATGTTAGGATTCAGTACAATAACTACCACTCTGGATTTTGAAACAAAGCCGACTGAATTCCTCACTGGCGGATTCAGGGCAGCTGAATATACATCGTCTGGTGGAAATCCATCATACAACCGTGATGCAGACGACGGCGATCTCACCGTGAACGACCAATTTAGTCTTGAGAAGAGTTTCTTGTCCAACATTACATCTGCTGCTAATGGAACGAGTGCAACCGAAGGTGTGAGCATTTCCATGGCGTACCCGCCAAATTCTCAAAATATCAGGTAAGAGTTGCAAGCTTTCTTAATTTATTAAGCAACTAAAAGTTACCGTGAATTATGAATATTTTTAGCTGTAATTGTAGAAGTGAATGTCAAAAATAATAGAATTTTTCAATTGTAAAAATTAGGAATGAACGTACATTGATCAAAGAGCTAGATTTTGGATACTTCGTACCTCCCTTTCTTCAAAAGACACATTGATGTTTTCTAAACACAGAACTTTCTTATTTATTATGACTTTTCAGGTGAACACGGATATTGTGTACACACGAGCCTGTATTGGCAAAATGACCCCATTGATATCGTTGAAAAGGAAAAAAATTTGTTTGTGATTCATTTTGGGACACAAATTATCGCATGGGTATTTAAGATACGTTCTCATCTTGTCACCAGCACCCAGAACTTGAAATACTTATCTTAACGTGAATTAGTTTCCATATACACTGTACATGTCATTTTTTCCTCCACGTAATGAAACTGTAAATATTTAATTTATAATGTCAATTTAATACTAGTTATCTTTTCATATCCTGGATGGGCATCCTCTTCTATATCCTGGTGAAATCCAAACTGCAGCTCGGTAACGAAAATACAGGTGGGATGTTTGGCTCATAATTGATTTCATTAGTTAAGGTAAATGGCAACTGTCTGGAAGATAAGGAACTCTTGCACATGTTGGATGTATTGCTCATATTTTCATCAGTTGAAGTCAACTGATATTGTTTGGAAGATAAGAAAACCCTTGCACAAGGGGATGCTCTTTTGAACATGCAATGTAGTTTGAACAGCATCCGCATATGAATTTTTTTTCTGTCGCTTCCACTCGGATTATGTAATATATACGAGTATGACTACATACAATGTATAGTTAAGTGTAGTATACGTTGCTGCAGTTCATTTCTCACATCAGTGGGATGGTTAAATTCTTTTTTCATCCGCCCATAATATGCACAGTGGCCTCGTTGATCAAACTTTCAACGGTCTTGCGCGTGGATCAAAAAACTCCATTCTTTGAACAATAAATAAAACGCAACATAATGCATCCACGGCGAGCGCTTGCATGTCACCAAATTAATCGGAATATCCCTCGTGATATGTGACATTTTACTTTATTATAGTAAAACTTTAGTTGCACTTTATTTGACCTGTCAAGCTTTACTTTACTTCCAAACCATCAAACCATGTAGTCTTTATCATACGAAAACAGCGAAGTGATTGAGAAAAAATGGCATTAATGCATCACTATGAAAAATAAATAACTTGTACAATTGGATCATTTTACTTGACTTTCTTTCCTTAAATGTGTAATATTTGACCCTTCGAATGAATTTAATCAATATTAATATCGTAGGGCAACAAATAATAGTCACAGCATTAATTTATTAAAGAACTGATTCTTGTTTAACTCTCCAAGTATTACAGCTGTTATGGACCAAGGCTGATTTTTATGTTTAGTGTTTTATCTTCAACGTTTAATTCACAGAGCGGGGACCCACTGGCTCAATCCGGTGAGATCGTGAATGCCATCATCTCCACCGTCCTCAGCCTCCGAGACAACTCAAGCGAAGATTTCGAGAATCTCCACTCGAATTTTATCCCGTACAAGTACGCGCAGGACTCCAGTTTTAGCGACGAACATCCTGAAGCAAACGCCCTTGGCTTCTACAAACTCAAGTCTGGGCCTCTGATGACGTCTTTCGTTCAGCTTTATAAGGATTCTATCTCTGAAGACGGGCGCAACGTTTCCGATCAAGTTGGACCTCCTCCAGCAAAATTTCATGCATTTACCCTGGCAGATAAAATCAATTCCGCTGAGAATAGCACTTTAATACATTTGTTGGACTCGAATCGTACAGCCACTTTCGATCGAAATTTTACCCTTGATGTTAATTCGAGTTCGAACAATATCAGCTTTAATTTATCACAGCATCTTAATAACACAGGATATAATTTCTCCCTACATCCTAATAAAATCAGGGTTTTGAATGACTCACTAGCATTAAATTCCACAAAGGAAACTCTTACGACAACATCATTAATAACTCTCCCCCCAGTTCGGAACGCTCCAACACCTGTGAAAAGAGTTGTTTCTCGTAACCCTCCTGCAGCAGTTGCAAGTGTTGTTGTGAACCGTCCTCCATCAGCACCTGAAGAACCTAACATTCAGTATGATCAGTCCACCTCTCAGTATGATTCGCTAGTCCGTGTGGTGCAACACCCGAGTTTGTTGACTGCTGGGTTCTTGAACATGGTGAACACCGTGGGGTTCTTCGGAAGCATCATCGCGCTACCGTTCATGTTGCCTCTTGCTGTAGGAGGGAGGCGCAGAAGAAGTCTGGATGATCGATATACTGGAATGAGCCGTGACTTCATAACTGACAGCAGATGAAGGCAGACTCAAATTGTCAAGCAGAAATACATGCACGGCTCTACGTGTATCTCCACTGCCGTTTGCGCTCTTTTGCTTTCTAACAACTGATTGATGCTTTAGAGTCAATTATCTCGAATTAGCGTTAAGATCCAAAACCTAATGAAAAGCATCATGATTTGTATGCACTGTTTAAATAATTGTTTTTTGTTTTGCTTAGCTCAACGTGAATGTATGACTCAGCTTTTATATAAGTATTCTTATTTTTCAATTGCAAACCAATGTTTGATGCAATTTCAGTACTACTATGCACCCATAACCTATTACCGCAGCATGTTTCCACAATTTCTCCACGATTTCTTTTTAAAGTTTGCAGTGATAAGACCTATGCGTGAAGAGGTAGTAATTTATATTAATTATTTAAATGAAAATAGGTATACTATCCTTAAAAAGTTCAAATGTGACCCGATGTGGACTACTAAGCGCAAGTAGTTCATTAAGATCTCTGGAGCTTCTTCAAGCATGTTACTTAAATAGAGCGGAAACAATTTGAGCTCCAAATGGAGTTTTTCCATGGATCATGTATGTGCGTAGTGATGAGATAATGAATTATTAATATTTTATTGAAGTACACCAAAAGCAGTATTCTCTAATTCATCAGTGTGCAACCGTTATACTTTCAAGAACCGACGCACTATAATAATGGAAACCTATAATTCAGAGGCCAGTTAGACCTCATGTTGGAGCTATTAGGTGCTTCAATAAATAATTGAGTAATGTTGGTATGAGTTGCTACACCTATACAGAATGAGACGAGTTTACAAGACAAATAAATAAAATGAAGTTGAGAAAATCGGTAACCAAAACTTGTTTATTTTTTACAGATTTAATACAATAAATATTTACTAATTGAATTCGTAAACCTCCTCAGAAGCTCTGTTGGAAGGTCATCTATGGTAGGTAATACAAACAACAAGCGTAAATCAAAACCTCTATTACTTACGGTGTATAAAATATCCTAATCCCTAGTATTGTTCAAAGTAGATTTTTCAATGGAGTAAATGAATTGATTACTGTTATTATCTTGCTCTTTAGGCGATGGACTGCAGGGTCAGATATTAATTGGATCTGACACATGCTGCAATATCATTTAATTTAAATTACATTTTTAATACACAGAAAGTTACCATCAAATATTATGCATTTCCATTTCATTTATATTGCACAACTATAGGACGTACAAAATAATGTTGAACAGATTTTTACAGTATGAAATAAAGTACAGAGGCAAAATAGAGCCCGCAATCAGACAACGTTTTTGAATTTGTCTGACAATTCCATGTGGAAAAAACTTCGAGACCAAACAACTTACAACGCAAGCAGTATATCAAGGAAATAATACACCTGAAATTTATGGTTTTATCCGATCAGCTTTATACAATAGCATTAAAAATGCAAAGCCACTGCCGCCTTGATATTACATTTTTCATTCAGTATTGCCCGTAGTTCTGCTTCATCACTTAATGTTGCTCTGTGAAAGAAAAAGACACTCTGTTTCATTCAAGTATTCCTAATAAATGCAGTACAATGGGTTTTCAACTTTGAATGAAAACCCATTGTGTGTACTGTAGACTAGAGATCATGCTTCTAGCTACTGTTCCGTTCGTTTTTTGATGTCAAGCAAAGGATTTTAAGGATACGTTGCCATGATCTGGAAGTCTGACGAAGTAGTTTAAGTCAATCGACGTGGTCACTGCGCCGTAAGGAAAAAATTCAAGAGCTGTATGGGGATTCGAACCCTCGAAACCATAGCTCTTGCAGCACAAGCACAGAGTATTAACCAGTGAGCACTAAGCTACAATGGAAGCTGGGAGAGACAGTGTGAAATGTGAATGGTTATAAAAAATAATTTTATTTCTAGTAGAGTTTACAGAGCATATACATTGGTTTTTAAATTTTTAATGCTAACATCTTGTGAGTAACCTTTTAAGAATAGTAGTGCAGCCACCGTGGTCGAGTGGTCTGCGGCCCGTGTTCTGTATCGGGTCTCTGCTTCATGTAGAAAGACCGCGGATTCGAACCCGGCCATGGACACGAGTTATTTCTCGTACGCCGCGCCGTGCACTCAACCCGCTAAGCACTCAACTCCCCGCCCATGAAGACGCCCATCAACCTCCCGGGATCGTCGCATGGAGCTCACCATCACCCTTACTCTTAGAATGTTAACCTTAAGAATTTGAAAAACCAATGTACTAATGTCTATGTACTGTGTACTCGATTGGAAATAAAGATTGTTTGTTTTTGTGATGCTTCAAGCGAGATCCCAGACGTCTGTGCTGCAACTTAAAGTGGAGGCTCGCAGGGGCGTGTTGATGAGCGTTGTGGAGGTGTGGTTCACGCCAAGTGTCTAGCGTAGCAGCTGCTGAACATTCTTGAAGCCGCCTAGTCAGGTACAAACAGACCTTGGCAGCTACGGAAATGAACCCTGGCCTTAGTTCAAAGCAAGTGAGAAAATCAATTCATGGAATACGTACACGAAACATGACGTAGAACTGCAATTGTTTCCAACCGATGCATTTAACAGGGTATTCAAAGTTGTTTTTCACATGCCACATCTGAATGTAAATCTGTCATTGTAGACTATCAGACCGAAAATTATTTCATGACTTATCAGTAATGCATTTTACAGGAAAGAAAGTATTGTAGGTATGTGTGAATATTCTTAAAGTGAGTAGAAGAATGTTTTGTATTTTCACTGTATTTTCTGTCAGTAAGAAGTAGGTATCTATACCCATACACCTTTCGTAGATATGTAGTAGTTACTATCGCTTCAGAAACAATTAACACAGCACACTTCTGAATATAAATACGATAAGCAGTTAAATTTTTTGCATTTATCATATTATATTTCAGTGTATAAATGTTGCTAAATTCAATTTTAAGATTATAAAATATACTAGCTATCCCTCTACAAGATTTATAAACAAGTAGAACAATTTTTTAAATGGGGTTTTAATTGAAAAATGGGCTAAAAATAAACAAAAAACAATCTAGTATTATAAAGGAGCCACTTTTTAAAAAAATCTACTGAATTAGTAGTTTTTTGACTGGAAGATTGTAAATTTCAATCAAAAATGAGTGTTTCCGTCAACGAAGAGCAATTCCGATGAAATGACGTCATTTACTTCATAGCTTCCAATATTTTTTACTAATTTCAATTATTTAAGCAATATGCATATATATAGAAAATAAATAAACCCATGCCAAATCTAAAATTTTGAAAGTGATAGAAACACCTAAATTACAAATATTTATTGGAGTTTAAATTATCTTTCTATCATCACAGATATTTATGAAGAGTTTCGTATTTCTTCTGCGTTCATTAACCCAATCTCTTCCGAGGTGGCTGTTAGTAAGTGCAATAGTAAGAGCTTATTTTGGTGATACATTTCTATAAAATATACGAACCATTGGAAAACTCTCATCAGTAATCGCGTAAAATAAACATTCACGGGAGGGTGAGTTTTTTTATTCAGTATGTAGCTTTATGTGAGAAATATTTTCGTTTATGTCTGCCTTCCTCGACGCGTTTCCATGTGACATGACACGATGCTCACTTCCTATATTTTGAATACAAGGAAACAAATTTATCTGTATTAGAGTTTAATATAATTATGCTTTGGATCTGAATTAGAATTTAATTATGTCCAATTTCCATACGGGAATATTGTTTGATAGAAGGCCACCAAAAACCTTATCTCTATGCTTCACTAGATGTCGATGACGATCCTTTCCAATGTTCACTATAAGACAAGTAAATTAAAACATCTGGTCAAAATTACTATGCGTTTACAGTTTTGTGTGTTGGCTAATGCACTTAATAGCAAGGAAATACTAGGGAAGTGAAAATATTAAGATGGTCGTAACTGGGACATAATCTATTTACAGGCAGCAGCTGAAGATCATACGTTACTGAATAAAGATTTAGAGATATAAACTGTACTGCATGAATCTGCTTGCTTGGTTCAATGGTGATGTGAAGGGATGTCTAACTTTTTCATCCAGAAACAATTATATCTCTAAATGAGTGTAGTTTAACCCATTAATATAATTATGCTTGGGTACCATAAGAACAGCTGACTGATTATGGGTTAATATTTTTGCTTATTTTAACTTATCAAATGGTAGAAAAAAGATTTTATCTGTTGATTAATGTTGAAATTTTAAAGTAAATTTTATAAATAAATATTTTGTATTGAGAGGTGCTGACATGCCTAGTATGAGATGTAAAAATAAATCATTCTAATAATTTTGTTCCTCAGGTCTCCAAAGATCTCAACCATTTTATTCTATTTTAAAACCTGTACTGATTTAAAGGAAAATGTTTTCTGTAGATCAAGTTAAATTCAGTCAATGTTGCCAACCCAATATAAAGAGATAAAAAATGACAGTAATTAGTTTGATTATGGATAAAAAGGACCAAATAATTTTAGTCAGGGGCAGAAAGGACCAAATAATTTTAGTCAGGGGCAGAAAGGACCAAATGATTTGTCTAGTCAGTGACAAAAGGCACCAAATAATTTGTCTAGTCAGTGACAAAAGGCACCAAATGATTTGTCTAGTCAGTGACAAAAGGCACCAAATGATTTGTCTAGTCAGTGACAAAAGGCACCAAATAATTTCTCCATCAGAGACAAAAAGGACCAAATAATTTGTCTAGTCATTGACACCTGATACAGATACATTAAAAATATGGCAGCTACTTACATCTAAGCTGATTTGTATTGTGGGATGCCTCTATGGAAGTTCTTTGTTTTAATGGTAATTGTAACTAAGTGTTCTGTAGCTTCATTGCATACAATTACAAATGGTAATTTTAATGATTCAGATTCCATGGAACAATACCAAAGTTCTGTATTACCATTAATGGGCCATGAAGTCTTGTAGTTTTAGATTTTGGCACTATTGTATAATCTTATGTTTGTCTATGTAATTCAAGCTTAAGGATGCTTGTAGAAATGTTAGTAGTGTAGGGTAACATGATCAAACATCTTTCAGTTCTTTTGGAATTGAAGTGCATGTAGTTGTCTGTGTGTACAGGAAGAATATTCTGATATATAATGAAAAATTTTTGTGTTTTACAGGGAGACAGCTGAATTTTTGGATTAGACACCTTTTATATGGTGGTGCAACTCCCACGAACCACAACGGAAGGGCAGCGGAGCCAAGGGGGTGCTTCTCGCTCCTTGGGAGGAAGGTCGGATCTTTAGCAGTTCATTTTGTTTGTTAATGCTATTTTTTCATCATGTATGTTGTAAAAAATAACATTTTTGTAGCAAAAAATTGTAAAATAAGTCAAAAGTGATCCTGAAAGTGAAGTATTTTTTCTAATAAACATTAGGAACATATCTAGCTATGTTTATTCTTCTTTGTTTAAGTTAAAGTTTTGTTACTCATCACAATAGATATTTTGCTTTTCTGCTGCTATGTTTCTAGGTTGTTTGAGATCTTTGGTTTGTATATATTTAACAGTTGAAGCTGATGTCAGGTGAAATGGAATTTCTATGGAGTGGAGGTAACATCAAGGGGCAAAGTAAGGGAAAATATCATTTTTTCATGTTATATTGTATGTGTTAGCTAATGCAGAATGTTACCCACTATAAAAAGTTAGTGCATGGGTGAACAGGTATTAAATAAAGGAGCAAAATGGAAGGTTATAATTTGTTGTGGAAGAACTATTGTTTTTTGTGAAGGTCTTAATGGAACTTGAAGAGAACATAATATTTTAACTTAATTGAATATTTTTATTTATCTGAATTCAGGTTTATTAATAACTATAATTTTGACAATTCATGATTGAATGTGGCACATAGTTGTAGAAAATTAAAAGTTTATATGTGATATAATTTTACAGCTCTCTGTAAGATCAAAAGTAGATGTCCAATACAAGTCTACTGTGGAAGATCAGAAGTAGATGCATTTTGCTGAGAAATAGGCGAGTATTTGTTACGTGATTTGGTAGGTAATGATTAGAATGGATGATTGTACGGTGGCTCTATTTTATTGAGGTATTTATAGAAATAGGAGTATGGAGCATATTAAATGTGAGATGCAGAAGTGTTAGTATTTACACTGCAGGAATATACACCAAAGAAAATGAGTTCACTGCAAGTGGGTTAGTTGATACTTGACGAGTAGTTCAGTTGGTACTGGCTGCCATTCATTGTCTTCATGTCTTGGGAGTGTTGAGTAGAGGTGAAAGTGCTTCAGTGATGAGCCATAGGCAAGCCAGCAAAAGATAGTCTTATTATCTTCCCTAGCAGGGGTTTTCATTCTAATACCTTAACTGAGTGTCTAAAAGCATGTATTCTAAAATTTCTCTCAGTAATTTTGTTTTGTCTAGGCTTATTAAGTATCCTTGAAGGTTAATTCTTTGTACGCTATTATAAGTGACATTGTTTTATCAGAAGTAAATTGTACTTAATGCTAACATATGGTAGCTGTCTATTAAATACCATATTTGGTAAATGAGATTTCATTAATAATTTATCTTGCTCTTAGTCACTGTTTTTCTTTTTAAGAATGTTTTGCTATGAAATTACTAACTTTTATATTAAACTGTTCCCAATTCAATGCTGCTTAACAGATGGAAGCTGTCTGTACAGTGGAAGAAGTTTGAGCTGTGATGATTATTGACTGCCTTTGTTTTTTATTACTGAATTTTTGAATCACCTTCAACTAAAATTAATTCCACATGTGTAACTATTTTCTACCATCTAAATTTTTTGTGGTAATTGGAGGTTTGCACCTCAAAAAAATGTATTGATTTATTCTGTAATATTACTGAAGTTTGGCTCATTTGTGTTATTGCTTGCAGGGACGACAGTCGTTCCTTATCCAGCAGCAAAAGGCGATGGATTCCTCCTTCTACTTTGAGACGAGATGCACTTTCCCAAGACCAAAATGAAGTCATTTTCCGCAAGGTGAGAAATGAATGAATATATATATAATGGAGATGTAGCTAGAAATCTTCTAAGGTGATGAAAGATTAATGCTAGATTAAAAAGACTTTGTAAAAAGTAAAACATTAATGTTAGAAGCATGGGTAATGAATTTGGATTGGAGGATATTTTAGCTTTGCAGAACATACCTTCAAAGTGGCATTCAGAATGAATGCCAGTACTGAGGTGCATGGTATGGTAACTCATATAAGCTTGAGCTTTGTTTGGAGTGTTGCTTTATGTCAGTGATGGTGTTTCAATGCTCCTACAGTTTGTTGAAAGCTTTTCAGCTTTAAATTTGTTGAAGTAAACTTTGAGTTGATGACCTATGATTGTTGTGCTGATTGAGGAATTTTGTTGTTTTGATTGAGGAATTTTGTGTGATGAACTGTGTGCATACTGTGAGTGTGCTGTGTACATAAATAAGAACCTGTTTCCTTAGGAGCAAGGTCATTTTAAACTAACTCGTTCAACAATGCCATTGGGGCTTATGTAAAATCTCGACCTTACGCTGTATTTATTTTTATTTTCTGATTTTGTGTTGCAGTCCTGTAATTTTTGATATTTAACTAAGTACACATCTGTTATAACCAGTTTGAATCACGACTTACTGTGTTTGACGGCATATAAGACGAAGTGCTAGCGTAAGCTGAGTTAGTGAGCGTCAGAGAGAAGATTAACCTAGGCCTATGGGAGGTCTGAAACTTCAGCTATGATGATAAGACGCAGGGTGGTTGTTTAAGCCAAAATTTTAAGAAAGAGTACATCCTATATGTCAAATACGGTATAGAATATGTGAAGTCTATCACAATAAACCATGTGCTGTTATTGCTGTGTCTGATCCATTATTCTTTGCAGATCCGGGGTCTCCTCAACAAGCTCACTCCTGAAACCTTTGACAAGCTAAGCAATGAAATCCTCAATGTTGGTCTGAACGCTCGTGTTGTGCTTGAAGAACTTATTCTGCTGGTCAGTTGTGGCTGTTATGAGTATTTTACATTTCACGTTGCTTGCTTTTTTAGAGTTTCTTGCATGAACCTGCCAATGATTTTAATATAGAGAAAAAACAATTCTTTGAGTTATAATGTAGCAGTTGAGTTCATAAACAGGTTATTTACAAGGGCAGGAGTGATATTGATTATTTAAAGATGCCAGCATTAATTCTTTTAAATTGTTCATTGCTTAAGTATTTATTAATCCTTCTCTATTAATTTACAATTTACTCCTCTCAACTGTAGTGATTTTGACTAAAATTTTTGGCTCAATTTCTAGCATTGATTGGAATTTAAGACAACCTTTTGCTAGTCTGATAATTGACCATTAAACATAAGAAACTGGAAATCCACAGGTTGAATTACTTCATAGACTTGGAAATGTACTCTGAAATAGGCGTTTTGTGCCATACTAACTAGTAACAGAATTTTTCTTAGAGTCTTCGAATTTTCCTTCTTTTATTCCATGAACATACTGATCGAATACATTCTCTGGAGATGTTCCTGCATATTTTGAAACGCTGCTAAACCATTCGTTTGTTTCAGATCTTCCAAAAGGCTCTAGATGAACCGAAGTACTGTTCTATGTACGCACAGCTGTGCAAACGGCTGTCTGAAGATGCCCCTAACTTTGATCCACCCAACACTGCTTGTACTTTCAATAGACTCCTGTTAAAACAGTGCCAAGTAAGTCTCTTCCTCTGTTACTCTCTTACAACAAATATTTTAAAGTTTGGTCACTAGGTCTCGTATTCCGCTAGTAGCATAGAGCTGTCGCGACACATCTGTCCTTATCTACTGAGGGCAGACTGACTTGGTGTGTCATGCTGCCCTTGTCTGTGACGCAGGTCTAGTTTTGTGAGAACTCTGAGAGGTCATCTTGTCAAAGTGGTTAATTATTTCAAGGCCATCACGCTGGAAAACTAGTAATAATTCTCACAGTGGCTCACATAGTTTTCTCTTGTCTTGATAGCTGTATGTACGCGTTGCAAAGTTTTCAAGATATATGTT
>VCRD01004404.1:0-25842 GCA_006783055.1 Trinorchestia longiramus
CAGTTGCTGGAGTCCAGGCTGGTGGGCTGAGTGTCACTACACTTGCCAGAAGCCTATTTGGAGCCTTTTTGGAGGGCTCCAGTTCAACCAACCAACCAACCAACCAACCATAACACAATCATTGGCTTGCCTGCTGCCACTCAAGTTCACAAAGTATCAATATATTTCTTGTTGCTCTGCCAAAGCATATTGATTGTTAGATTGAGACTATAGAATGAGAAAATCCATTTGTGCTTGTGAAGTGGATCTCTTTAGGAGCGTAATGATAGAGAGTATTCTATTTTTGAAAATTTGTTTTGTATGAAAAAAATTATTTTGTACAATAAGTAGTTGACTTCAGGGCTAGTACAATTGAAAATTTCTTCTTTCAGTAGAATAAACTGAAGTTCCATCTTAAATATGGGAAAATAATAGGATATGAAAGTTTATCATTATTGTGCAGGGAGAGAAATTTTCATTCCTTACCAATTATTTACCAGAACTTTACACACTACATAAATATCCCATTTCACTATCAGAATTTTGTATGTTGCGTCTATCCTTATTATATTATTGGTTACATTCTTCATCAAAGTAGAGCACCAGCATTTCCAGCTTTGCGTTAATGTGTCAGTTTTCAGGAATGGAAAAAAATGTATTTTGAGCTCGGGCATAAAATACGTTTCTGCTTAGCATGTAACGTTGGTATCTTTCACTTTTAGTACAACTGTGCGTATTTTAGTGTGTTTGATCACTCGGGCTATGACCCAAATCATCAAATATTTACGTAAAACGCATCGCCTGGAACTCATGAACCTAGTTAGTGTTTTACTGCCATTTATTTGAATTAAAGAAATAAGCCTTAACTCGACCAAATGCTTCTAAGGGAAATAGGTCGCCATTGCCAACTTGAACTTGGGATTCAGGTGCCTGTCACATAAACTAAAAAAACAGTACCTTAAAGTATCTAGTCCACAACAGTAACTTCGTCCGTTTAGACGTCTAATTGTGATGTTCATTTTCTAGCTCAACTTTTGCTTTAGAGAAGTAGTATTTCGCACGTTATGACCTAGTCGTGTAGCTTCATCCAATTAGTAAATAGTGGATCGCCAGCTCATACTACAGTAAGAAAACCTTTGGCCAGAACTAATTCCATTCAGAGCGGAATCATGAGACTCAATGATGCACTGCAGCAGCCTAAGAGGTAACAGTTAGACACAAGATATTACAGCTTAAATAATAACATTCTTGTCACCGTGAGGACAGAACGCCGAAATCTATATAAGTTTGGAAGAAACTCCAGATTTACTACTACTGAGTCAAAACGTCCAAGTGCAATCCCTGAAAGGGTGTGAGAGAGCTTTTTGTTACAGAAATCATTACGCTCGTTTTTACCGGCTACCTACTAACCAGGGTCACGCTGTCGAAGGAATTTTCTGTTACATATCAGAGAAAGACTGAAGAATGAGATCAAAAAGTTGAAACATGTCACAAATTATAAAGATTGGAATATTAATAAAGATAATTTGAGTTGTAGAGCATAAAAAATTCTAAGGTTCCACATCCGCTTATTACTTACAAAACGTTTACTAACATTGGCACATGACCTTAATGAGTACACTATGAAAAAACAACTGAAGCTTTTCAAGAAGAACGAACCGATAAACGAGCACAAATTAAAACAGTCTTTTTCCTATCAACTTTCACTTCATGCACCTGAAGATACTACAGCAATTAACTGAGACCTTCATTGCAGTTAATAAAATTATGAGCTCTGTATCAGAAAACGACAACAAAAGAGGTAGGAATGTTAAACATGTTATGTGTAATATGTAATAGTTGCCAAGATTCAAATACCGAAAGAGGCAAAGTGGAATTGCTAGAGATCAAAAGTTCTAAGCTTTGAAATTTGTTAATTATTACAAAACTTTAGCAAGTATTGAAACTTTTGCTAGCATTGGAACATGAAATTTATGTTTAAACTATAATTAAAATTGAATGCAGGAGAGAGTGGTGCTAACACTACAGATGCCCTGGCACGTGTAGCATGCAAAAATACAAATAGGAAATAAAACGAGTATAAACTCCTCTATTTGCAGAAAATCTGCACCTAGGTATGAAAAGAATTATTTTACCATAACAATGCTTTTAAGTTGTTTTTAGCAATAGGGTCACGTTACCAAGTATCTACAAAAATTTGCATGTAAGGTGATAGAAGTATTTTTTAGCAGTTTTGAAAGCTCAGTGTCATCAATGCTCAATGTCATAATTTATTGAAGTTGACATACTTGTGATTTTTACATTCGTATTCGGTATTCGCTAGAAGTTTAATAGCATGCTAACGTTTCGAACAAATCCTCGTGGTTTTAAACTTTAACATTGTATAGAACTTAATGATTATTCATCTAATTTAGTGTATGTCATGCAATGGATTAAATAATTGGGAGTTTCACTAATGTAGGAAAATTACATTGTTGTGCCTCACTGATGATTCATTGTAACACTTCATTTTATGATCGTAAAATCATGACTTCATAGACCACAGGTTCCTACTGTTTTGCTGTCTGACGTTAGCTTCAGCCTCTCATTCGGATGCACCGATTATATTTTTAAAATTTGATCATGAAAGCACATCGATTTTGATTATGTTCTATAGAATTTTCCCCACAGCCAGTCGAAATGAAATGATTTTGCTCATGCTTCTATTTCCTAATGTGATAATTAACCTCTCAAGTATCTTCTTCTTTCGATTGTTTTCTACTCGCTTGATTTAATACTTAAATTACTTTGTCATTTACCCACCATCTCCATGATAGTTTCTGACAATTTTTTATTTTGTTTTTGGAACTTTACCAAAATTCCATCATTGTGTTGCAGTTACTTTTACTTCATTACAAGACAAAATTCTAATTTTGGAGTTCTATACTGTTCTGATTTTCTCAATTCATCATAGTATTCGAGTCAAACTGTTATAGACGCTACGGAGAATAAAATTTCTTATTCGTCTAAAAACAACTACTGTTATACATAGAAGTTTGTGTCAGTCTGGCATTCAAGTTAGAATCAGTTATAACTACTCGTATGATTTTACTCTTCTTAGCCCGAAGACCACTTGCTCAAGAAGAAATTATCACCGCTTAATAGCACGATTGCTATAAATCACAGGGTATTCGGAATTTATTTGTAGATTTGTGTCTCCGGGCCATATCCAGCTCATCTAGACGTAAAACGAATGTCTTCCAAAATTCAAAATGGGATTACCTTTATTTATATACAATGTGTTTTACTCGAAGTAGCTTCCTTCAACGTCAATCACGGCCAGAATTTGAAGCAAGCTTTGTTCAGTGTACTTAAAGAGACACCTGAACAGCACCTCTACGAGATCTACTACCTAGGATTTAGTAGAGTATACAGCATAAGTACACATGAACAGCATAAATAGACAGGAAGCCTCATGTGATATTGATATTACATTTCAGGCTCGTACCAGTACAATTCGAACTTAATTATTTTTTTCAAGTTTATGAAAATTACTGTTCTATTGAATCTTAAAAAACGAAAACAGCTATAATATTATTAACTTATAAGTAATATAATATTTGAATTTTCTTGCAACGACGAACCATTTTATACAAATCATCTCACATTCTTTATCTCATCATCCACTGGCAGAAGTGCCGGAGCGGCATTCCGGCGAGCTCGGGCAGCTCTTCACCAATTCTTAAATTTTAGTTCGAGCAGCGTGACCCGCAGTTCGAGTAACGTAAAATTCAATTAGAGTTGCATGAACCTCAATTTCAGTAGTTTGAGCTTTGGTTAGAGCATCATCAGCATCATTTTGAATACCATGAAGTTTAGTTCAAGCAGCTTGAACCTTAGGTCGAGCTGCATTAATTCTATAAACTTTAAACTCGAGCTGCAGCATGTTCAACAGGACCAGCAAAAAATGAAAAATGCATATGAGCTATTGCCTCACTGTACTGACTTGTTCTCACAGTGGTTCCTCCATTGGACACGCTAATCAACGCACTATTGTCATGCGATAATCTGCTGTTCCATGTAACTAGCGCTGGCAAATTGAGCCATATAAGGTTTGTATTTACATGAAATGCAGCTTTCGTGACACATTATAGCTCCAATTGGAGCTTGATGACACATTGTGTATAGCAAACTGTGAATAACAAGGATGTGTACGACCTCTGGACAGTAATGAATGTTTGTATCGTGGTGCACAGGTGTTTCATTGTTGATCCTTACGAGGGTAATGTTGATTATGCTCATGGAAAGAAAACCATACATTAAAAATGCAAAGACGAATTTTAGACAGGCTTTTGTGACAGGGTTTCATTTTGTGCATGTACGTCACGAGGTTTACCATATAAGCTTCAACCAACAAGCATAGTCACCAGTCGCTGGATCTCTGTGGAATTGAGCAGATTGGACAAGCCGAGGTGTGCTGAATTTGTGTTGTAAAATAGCTCTGATTTATTTAAAAAAGCGCAGGGTTAAATTATAAACTCATTACTTTTCTTTGAACAAATTGTTTAAAAAAATAAATGAACTGATGCAACGGACAGGAAGAATTATTTCGAACAGTGTTTGAATTTTTGCTACTTCAAACACTCTCTCAATATTTACATGGACATGTTCACACATATGTTACTAGCATGGTACACAATCCTCACAAGATTTATGTTTAACGAAAAGAATCGAAATACACTACTGGTTCGATATGGTTATAAAATGTACTTAGCAGTTATTTACGAGATAAAAATTTATTTTGTTCGCAGATGTTGAAAACTACCATTTTGATCGTTGTTTTGGCGGCGACGGCGCTGGGATCCATCATGGAGAGACGCGTGCCTGACATGCCTTGTGGGTCTTACACCCTCACCAATCGTACCAGGATCATAATTCAATCTCCAAACTTCCCTCAACAATACATGCCTAATTACAGGTAATGATGTTAACAGCTGAGTAGGTCAGTTCCTTGCTCTCATCCAAGGATTAATTCTAGAATTTGGTTGTTCTATATATTCTGGTGAAGACACTTTTTATCAGTTAGGGCTTTACTTGATAGTACCTATACGAGTACAACTATTCTAGAATTCATTTGTCAAGCACAAAAAAGCTACTTTATTCAATTGATGTATTCCGACAGTGATCATGAGTATATTACCCTAAAGTTTTAGATAAATGATCTTTTCTTTATCTTTATCGCTATGGTGTAAACAGGTTGTAATTTATTTAACTAAATAGCTTAACAATGACTCCTACTATCACTGTAATCAGTTACTGACTAAGAAGCATCGAACAAACTTGTCAAACCAATATTTAAATTATACGTTTTGAACGCGAAAACATTTTCCTCACAAAGGAAAACCGTGTCATGAGAGTCGGCAGTTACACATGAACAGAAAAGTAGACTCTTACGTAGAACTGCAGACGTAAAACCCATCGAGTGTTAACAAGTAATTTACATGACTGTTCTAGCTGCCAGTGGGAAATTTCTTGTCCCGCGGCTGAGGACCATTATCTTCACTTCAAGTGCCCGCACTTCACTCTGCAGTCATCCATCGGCTGCATTAACGATCGGCTCACCATCGACTCGAACGGAGAAACAACCACGTGAGTTTCAACTTAACTCATTAAACCTAAGATCTCGCAAATTAAAGAATATATGATCAATTTTCTAAGTGTTTATATTAATATTGTATAATTTTGCCAGTGGGACTAGAAATCAATGAAATTGAGTACAGTGTGAAACGAAAAAAGTTAATGCTTATTTGGTTTCATTTACGATTTATCCGTTTTATGGCGTCCAATGTTTTTAAACCCAAACGAATGAACGATTTTTTCGCTCGTAGCATTCAAAATAATGTCAAGAATATCACGATGGAATTTGAATACTAACACTGACTGGGATTAAATCTTAGCTTCATCACCTGCGTGTGTCATCATATACTTCATCGCATCATTTGTTTCATGAATTTCTCATAATCTATACATCACTTCAAAGCTTAATACAATACATGCATCATTTATGTTTTCGTAACAGGTTAAGCTACCAAGCAAAATATAAGCGCCCGAGGAATATATCTGTGTACTGCAAACGACTCGAACAATTATCCACAAGTTTCGCTTTGTGCGGCCTTCAACGAGAAACTTTTTTCATTCGAGACTGTATTGTTTGGCAGGAGATGCGGCACCGACAATCCCAATGGAACAACTACATCCACCGGATGGGCCCGCCTATCCTTCTTCTCCGACGCCTTTATAGTGGCTCAGGGCTTCCGTTGCTACATCTGGTGTCACGCTTACCGTCAGCCAGCTGAAGCCACAACTCTCTCGCCTTGAACTGGAATCGCACGCTGGAGCAGTGATGTGAATATTTCATCCGACTTGCACCCTGAAATTTTGAATTTTACTTCTTCTTATCAGCTATTCTGTTCCCTGCGAACTTTCATTAGAAAATATGTAATGTTGTTTCTCCTAAAATCTTTTACTTTGCTGACAGTCCTTAAAATAATTGCGTCCAATTTTTTGAAAGCAGATTGATTGGAATAAGATCTTTGATCGAGTAAATGTTGAGAGCCTGTAACAAGAAATGCAGGTTTTAAATTTAAGAATAATCTATATAAAATTAAACTTTTTTAAGGATAGACTGTAGAAGCTAAAGTTTTTTAGTTTGCCCTTGACATATCTGTATTCTTTTGAACACATTAATTAACTGCACAATTGTGTTTTATTTTTCTTGTCTTAACTATCCTTAACAGTCTTTATTCACTTTGACTCAACGTTTTTGTACCGATAACTATTGATATCCATCGACATAACAGAGGAATTTTAACAGACAAGTAATATAATCAAGTACTTTATTCTTTTGATAGGGAAAATTAATACAATAAATAGATCGTCATATGACAATAATAAATCCATTCTCTAAGCAATTTTTGGATCTCAGAATTAGCAGACGAGAAACTGGTAAACATTAACAACGTGACTGAATTTTCCGATGCAGTCGCTCACCGAGTTGGAGAGAAGTGAATAAATTCAAGCAAATGCGCGTAACGAGCTAACCGTTAACTAGACTTAATTAATTTCAGTACATACTTTAGGCTGCGTTTCCAAATAATATTTTTTTAACTTAGCTTGTCGTTGTATATCCTTTTCTCTTCTTTATACGTTTGCATATTTCTTCAGAGCACGATGGATTTCAAGGATAGTGAATGGTTGATTAGAGGAAAGATTTTTTCTGTTGAAAACTGTAGTCGTTGTTTTTCCTGTTGTCTTTTATACCTTCACGAAAGACGAGACGGTATTGTGCATCACTAATAGCATAGGAAAACTTATGCCACTGTGATCCTGCTGTGAAGACACCGTTCAATCCTAGGCAAGGCTTACTAACGCTGTAATTCCCTTTCATCTTTCCCACACATTGCCAAATGCCATGGACGTACCTGTATTAAAGCTGGTAACATATTTACCCCTCTTGTTTTTAAGAGCTTAGCTCTTTATATATTGCGCTCCAGCCTTTAGTCGATTGTAGAGATAAGCCGGATGTCCATTTTTCAACATCCGCGGATGCAGATACGGATTTTGAATTTCAATATCCGCAGATGTGGAGGCTGATGTCCTGGTTTCTTATACTGAGCTATGAAAATTGAGTTTGTCACAGATAATGAATGAAAATGGTAATAATGTACGAAGGAATCATTTCTTCAGTGGATGCAACTAATGAATGAAGTAGTTTAGTAATTTAGTGAACCCATAAATGAAATTATGCAGAAAATAGCATCAATTGATAAGTAATCGTATTGAGTGACTTCATCATCTGTTACCAAGATGCAGAACGAAGACCCAACTCAAATGCACCCCAACAACCTTTTACCCCAGCCGCAACGGCATTCAGAAAATGCCGTTACTTACATTTAATACTTGTAGGTAATTATTGGCAAGATGCGTTGAATAAAAAAGTTTCTGTGCTCGCTCTGGAGTTAACCTGGGTCTCTTCTCATCATAGATGATGCCAGCTCTACTAAACAGGCGTTCGCTGGCTACACTGCTGGAGGGACAGGCTAAGTATCATACTCGTATGTCCTAGCAAGTGTAGCAAGGGAAGGATACGACTGAGCCTTCGTACGCCACCAAAGAAGGATCTTGTGATATCTGTTTGCGTTTCATTTGTAGTGTCCTTGTTATTATCACTTTTCAGTCCCAACCCTCAGACATCTCTTATCTCCGAGCAGACATTGAATATCTTTATCTTACTCGGAGTGAACGGAGGGGGGTTAAGGACTGTCGAGGAACCCAATAGGAGAAAAGGCAATTAAAGACAGGATGAGTTTAATACTTACTCTTCAACATGAGACGTTACAATATAGAGGAATATCGCTTCTGTGTTTCTTTCATTGAATCATTAGCGTTCATTGAAAATCAATCACTTGAAATTCAAGAACTCAGCCGTCAACTCGAACTGCTGGCGGGGCGCTTAGACACAATTGAGATACAACAAAAACAAACTCACGAACACGAGCTAAGGCTTCAGACTTCGGAGATTCGCCGTGGCCAGCACCTACGGACTGATAACCCGCCCCAGCGTATTGAAACTATTAATAAACGTACAAATTGTCATCTGAACACTAAAAACCGTTTTAAGGTATTGAAAGACGAATTGGAAAACACTATAAACTCTACAGAAGAACAGACTATACAAACATCCAATGAACGTAATCCACACCAAATTCACTCGTATACCCAACCTGCTGGAATCCTAGAACCTTTTTGCAACTTAAACAAGAGTACTAACAAAAAAATGCGAAATTCTACTGGAACTGCTCGTACTACTAATGAAAAAACAAAGATCAAAAAGAAACTTCATGTATTTCTCATTGGAGACAGCATCATCCAAAGACAGAAAACTAAGTTCAAGCAGGGCGTAGAAGATCGTAAAATACTCGGCCGCCCTTAAATACGAGTTCCTAAAGCAGTCCACTTACTAGCTGGTCTACGATGCACAAAGAAGGACGTAGTTATAGTTCTCAGTGGAACATATGGATTAGAAAATGAGCCCCAAGATGAAATGCTCTAACAATTTGAAGCGTTGATCCATAAAGTAAAAAAATCTACGAAGGCTATCATAACTAGCATTCTTCCTCGAATAAAGGATACGAATCTAAAAACCCAAATTCTACTGATCAATGAAAAGGTAAAATTTTTTTCCAGGAAAAGGCGTCATGTACCTAGACCCGATGTCCCATTACGCTGGACACCATGATCTTTTCAAGAAAGATGGCATCCATCTAAATAAAGTATGGCAAGCTAGGCTGGGGAGCTTACTGACCATCGCCACGCTCGGACAAACCGATACATTGGAAGAAGACAAAATTGGCAGTATACAAAATTCTGCACGCATATTGAAAGTACATTCAAAGCATCAACAAGGCAAAACATCAAAAAATTCGGATAACTGTAATCTGCCCAGCACGGAACTAAATGATCCCCGACGACCCAGGAAAGTAATAAAGAGTTCGAGTATAACACGTTCTCGTCCATGTAAACTGCGATCACATAACGCACCTCATCCTACAATCCAACAGGGAAAGGGAAAGAACAGTGCATCCGACACGAACATGCCAAAATACGAACAGCTCCCCGGACACAACGGTATTACTTAATCTCACCTCTGCAGCAGATATCTCTCGCACTGCAAGAAACACTTACAGAGCCACAAAACTATCAGCATCCTGATCATGTCAATTGAGATAATCTGAGTAAAACCGTATTATCACACCACGATTATAGTCTTGGACTACTAAAATTTGTGGTTGGCAACGTACAGTCTCCCACCGAAAATGCCAGAACTTCAAGCCATTGCGTCAACGTTGTCATATGACATCATAGCTGTCAATGAACCATGGTTAGATCTCAATGGAAGACATTTCCCAGTGGAAGTCTCATTGAAAACAAATGTTTTGCATAATGTCGACAAACAATCACACAACAACAGAGCTTGTGGTTCACTTATCTTCATCGAAGAAAAGCTGCAACCACAAATCAAAGCAAAGCGAGCAACAGAAAAATCAGAAATACTACATCTCACCATCCAACCACATCCAGGACAAACTATCAAAATTATACTCGTGTATAGGAACCCAACCTGTACAGCAAATGAAGATGACGAATTCTATGATTACCTTGATAATATCCTTATTTCTCGCCACGAAACACTAATCATGGGAGACTTCAACTTGCCCCACATAAACTGGACTACTCGTCAAAGTTAAGCACTCGGTTCTAAACTTCTAAACGTCAGAGAAACGTCAGAGAATACAAATTCTCTGACGGCCCCTGACGTCAGCATAAATGGATTAGAAGTCACGGACAAGATCAGTGAACATTAGATGATGGTCTTCGCGCTCGAAGTTAAAGACCCTTACACAGGGACTCAACATAAACAAGTCCTCGACTACAAACGATCAAACTTCAAACTAATGAAAGAAGAGCTTGGCAGCAATAACTACGAAGTACTCATGAGCAACAAAAACGCCGAGGAATGCTACATGATATTCAAAGAAAAGATTGCGACTGCGACAGAACACAATATTCCAAGAAAGCGAATCAGGCCAACCAATAACCCTCCTTGGTTCTCACAAGAAATTAAACGCTTCATCAATGCAAGACAACAGTCACACAGAAGATTTAAACGACACCTAACAGAACCCCATCGTCAAGAATATATCCACGCCTGCAGGGCTGTTAAGCGAACGATAAAATCTACAAAACAAAATAAAGAAATTACAGTTGCAGACAAGCTAAAATTAACCCAAAAAGCTTCTACAAATATGTAAACGACAGACGACTCAAAAGAGACACTATTGGACCACCGATCGATTCTGAGGGATCAACCCAAACGAACAACAAAAGGAAAGCCTGAATTCTTAATACGTCAAGTGCAGTCTGATAGCCGGTGCAAATATTTACTTTGTACATACAGTCAGCAGAAAGCTTCAAGAAAATTACAGAACCTGACCTGAGTGACCCACCGGTGGGTCACTTCACACTGAACGTGTTAATACATATGTCACTTTTGTGTTCACTCACGATGAGTTAACTGAAATCCTGTAACCTCATGCTTTAAATACTTAGGAAATCCTGACAGATGGCGTACTTATAGTAGAAGCGGTAGAGGAAAAGCTCAGCATTTTAAACCCATATAAATCAGCCGGACCCGACGGCCTTGCTCCATGGATACTCAAAGAAATAGATGAAGTAATAAGCGAACCCTTAACAAACATCTTCAATCGATCACTTGAAACTGGGATAGTTCCGGGAGATTGGAAGCGGGCAAATGTCACTCCTAATAAGTGACTGTGAAACCTCAGAACTTTAGTCTACTACAGCTTTTCTTATCTATATCAATATCTAAGTATTGAAAGTTTGACACATTCACTGTTATATCTTTTTTTTTTACTCTCTTTCTCTGATATGTAACACCCGTTCATATTAAGCACGATGCTTACAGATAACTGTAATAATGATTAAATTAAATCGATCATCAGCAAGCCATACCATACGGTCAACCAGTAATTAGAAATTACAATTTCAATTTAATAAAAATCACAACTTTATGTTTTAAGTTTTCGCTCTCATAATTTTCCTTTTTCGGTCTTTCTCCGATGTTAAACATCCAATTCAGTTAAATGTAATGATGTCAAATCTAATCTGTACCTAAAGAAAATATTTCGCTTATTACCTAAAATGCGTATAATACCTACCACGTCAGAATTTATATGTATCACCAATGATTACCTCTTAAGTTATCATTGAAAAAGCGAAGTTTCATTTGTTTCTCCATGTATATTTAACGTTCATTGCGTGATGTGAATGTTTACGTTTACCTGTAGTTACTGCTGTTCTATCATCTATGATACTTCGCATAGAATACCTACCACTTAAGGATTTTATGATAAGGCATTTTAAAAACCAATGCTGTTACATTTCTTATGTACCAACTTTATTAGAAATATACGTTTTTGTTGTTTTTTCTTGTTGTTTTTCACAAAGGGGAATCAACAAACACCTAATAACTATCGTCCAATCAGTCTAACATCTGTTATTGGTAAAACAATAGAAAGACTACTCAAAGTCAGTATAACAAAACACCTTAACGACCAAAATCGTATTACTGATACCCAACACGGCTTCAGGGAAAAACGTAGCTGCCTCATAAACCTCCTTGACTACTTTGGAGAAGTTAACCGCATATACGACCGTACAAAAGCCGTAGCCTTTGTATAATATATCTAGACTTTCAAAAAGCCTTCGACAAAGTTACCCACGAAAGACTCCTGTCCAAAATGGATGCGCATGGAATACGAGGCAACTACTCCCGATGGATAAGAAACTGGCTCACTGGTCGCACTCAACGTGTGGTGATCCACGATCAAGCAAGTGATTCAACGCTTGTAACATTAGAAGTCCCTCCAGGGAGTCTTTTAGGCCCGCTCCTCTTCATCATCTACATCAACGATCTTGATGTCGGAATCATCAGTAAAATCAATCAACAAATTCGCCGATGGTATGAAACTCTGTCACAAAGCATTCACCGAAAGAGACAGAGTAACTTTCCAATAGGACCTCAACCGTCTTCTAAAATGGACTGAAACCTGGCAAATGAGTTTCAACGTTGATAAATGTTCAGTAATAGACGTAGGTGCAAATAACCGGCATTTCCAACACACGATGAATGACATACCCATTGAAACAGTCCAGCAACAAATAGAGCTAGGTGTCATTGTCACTAAAAATCTCAAACATGACAAACAAGTGGAAAAAAGCGTCAAAAATTAGCAGGATTCTTGGTTTTATTGAACGTAACTTCGAAAACAAATCAAAGAACATAATATTACCGCTCTATAAAGCTCTAGTTCGGCCTCATTTAAAATATGCATTACAACTCTGGTCTGCTATCCTACGAAGAGATATTAATAAAATGGAAAAAATCCTGCGTAAAGCAACGAAGATGATTCCAAAACTCCGCAATCTCAGCTACGAACGACGTCTTCAATAACTTGAACTTATCTCCCTAGAACAAAGAAGACTGCGAGGACAACGTATTGAGACCTTTAAGTATCTAAACGGCCTTAACAATGTTACTCTGGAAAAGCTTTCGAAAGAGAGGGTAACGTACGAACCAGAAATAACGGCTAAAAACTATTACTGAGAAACTTTAAGACATCCCTAGCTATGAACTTCTTTCCCGTTAAAATTACCACAACTAGGAACCAGCTGCCCAAAAACATAGTCTCTGCTAGCACTGTAAACACCTTCAAAAATCGTCTCCACAAATATTGGATTACGAACCCCCTAGTATTACAACGTACTCACTCTATGTCCGTAACTCCCAGGGCCAGTGAGATAATGCGCGGGACTGAAATGCCTGTGCGTGAGTGAAATGTGTGTACAGGACTGAACTGACTTCGTGTTTAAGGTGCATGATTGATGGATTTACTTTAGAAGGCATGGGACTTGAGTATCGACCGAAGAATGGGCCAAACAGCTCGTTCCTATTGCTTTACTCTATTCTTATTCTATTTTTACCTCTAGTCGATTGTAGGCTACTTGGTTGGATAGCTCGCCGCTGCACCGGTACTGCATAAGAGCTCGCTTTTATTCATCATCAGCTACAGTGCAATCAATGGCCCACCAGGGGTCACGATGTTTAAACAGACCCCCGCGTGACATCCTTCGGGATGGCTAAATTTGTTAAAGTCTTATTTGTGCTCGTAAAGTGCTCCACTAGTTCATTCACATCCTGTGTCTCATCTCCCTCTTGCATCTGCATCAAAGCCCCTTAGGTCTCCCTGTCCGCTCGCTTCAAGGTATACCATGGCTTTGTGGGTTCATACTGCTCCATACGCATTACTGAAGTGATGTGGTCACTGCCATGCGTACCTTCCACCTCGTTCCACCGAATATCCGGGAAGATGTTAGGAGTTCACAGGTTCAGATTGACCGCATGGCATAGTTTTAACATGCATGGATATGATAGTCCCGTTGTTCAGCAAGTATATATTTGTTTGACATTGTGGTTTGTAAAATTTTTGACCGGAAAATATATATATGAGTGTTTGCCGAATTTTCAACTGATTCATGAAAATAGCGTCATCTTCAAAACGTTAAATAGAAACTTGCACAAACTGTGTCATCTGTACAACCTACACAGAAGTCTAAAAAAATTTGTCGGGAATAGAAGTGCATATAAACATCTCAACCGGATGTGGTTGTCATTATGGTACACGCACTACCGAGGAAAATCGATCAATGTTATCAATAAATTAATTTAAGTGCTTCGCTGCTCTTGCAATTTTAATTTGATGGTATTGATTTGAACTTACTCGTTGTGACATCAAATTAGATGAAATTACATTGTACTGTACTTTTTGTTTACTGCCGTCACATCAGTGACTCTATCTGGCTTACGAGTCTTCGACCGCTACAGAACAGGTACCTAATCCGAGAAGTGAAGTATCGAGCCACACAATGTAACCGAACAACGAAGACTGCTCAAGTATTTAACCTGAGCATCTTCTTCTGTTATACATTTATCATGATTAAATTGCTGCTACCTTTGAAGAGGCTAACGAATGAACTACGTATGCACACAAGCTTCACTGTACACGTATAAACTAATAAGCTTTGGCTGACATGCTGCTAGTTTTCACTTTGTAGTTTTGGGTATTTTGGCGATATAAGTACATATGTATACTTGTAAAAATGACAACTGAAGAGAATGATTTTTATTGAACATTAGTTAATAGGCATAATTAGTAAAATTTAGGACTATAGGAGCTTTCTAACTCATTAGAATAAATTCTTTTTTGAGTTGAACATGACTATCATATGCTACTGTTTGGATAAACAAGCTGTAGAGGTCTGGTATGAAGTTTACATTTTTCCATTCATTTTTTACGCAGATTTCTAACACAGAGACCGTTTTCGCTATATCAAGTAAACTTTTGAAGTGAGTATACCTTCAACTACATGTTACTTTGTAGTATGTGTCATGTGACCACTTACTACTTCAGACAGCAAGAGGTTCATTTGTACTCCACGTAGCAACAAGTGTTCGAGAGAAATTTATTACGGCGAGTTGTTTGTCTTGACACGATGTTACACGTGTATTAGATAGCGTAAATAAACATGAAACTTTGGGTCATTACTGGGGAAAGAGGAGTAACATATCCTAGGAAATCTCTGTACAGAATAATACGGTACTTCTGTCGTTCTACATTCAATTCAACATCTCATATTGTTTTATATCAATTTTTGTTTTCTTTTTCTTTCACGTTTTTACTTTAACTCTAGAAAATACAATTAGTGAAATGTTTGAACATACTACATAAGCACACATTAACGGTAGAATAATATGATGTGTAGAAGATGACATGAAATAGTTCATATAGGATCCGCCGAAAATGCATACACGCTTCAGGAAAATCACACGTTCAGTTCATACGTTCACCACAGTAGTCTACCGCACAATTTATACCTGAAGCAGGAGTGAGCAGTACAAGCATACGACGCGTTTATAGTGATCTCGTTATTATCACTCTCCAGTTATAGTGATCGCTTTCTTATCACTCTTCAATCCCAATCCTCAGACATCTCTTATCTCTTAGCAGACATTGAATATCTTTATCTTACTCGGACTGAGCGCCTAAGGGAGTAATGAACCGTCGAGGAACCCAGTAGGAGAAAAGGCAATTAAAGGCAGAATGAGTATAATACTTTGTACTTGGGCATTTGAATATTATATTAGTTGTTGCTTCTTCTTTCTTCGATGCGCACATCTTGTCGCAGGGTGCTGGGACGTATAGAGTTGGAGCACGTGCACTTCTTGTTAGTACATGGGTTGTTTGAGCCCCATCCTGTCAGCAGACTGGATGACTGATTTCTGCTTCCTTTTCTCTGCTGATGGTTGTGTGTTTTCTTCAGGTGATGAGAGTTTTTGTGGAGAGGTTGACTTTGGAAGCGCTTGGTAGAGAGTTCGTGACGCAAAGCGTTGCAGCCTCGTGATATAGAGTGGTTGGCTGGGCACTGCTGCCTGAGCGTGACCGTTCATTGGTTAATGTCGTGCTTCTGGTCGTAACGGGACCTAGCCTCGTCGCTGGATTCACTTCTTGTCATGTTTGCTCATTGGTCGATAAACCTAGCCTCGTTGCAGTACTCGTTTGTAGTATAGCCATACGATTCACTACACGTTCGTAAATGTACTCAGTGAAAATGTTATATTTTACGATAATTTCAAGCTATCAATGAAAACGATCATGATAGAAGAACCCGGTGTTTTGATTGGTTTATATGAGTGAGGAAGGAGACACTTGCAGTCATTAACGTATGCGGGACTCTATACTCTAAACGATGTCGTGGGTTGCAGAAACCCAACTACATTGGCAGATTTAACACAACAGATTCATGAACAGTTTGATTAACGTATCCCAAGCAGTGGTTCGTCGTACAGGTAAATGTCTGGAAGCTAATGCCCTACACTATGTGAACATCTCCGTAATTTTAGAGGCCAAAGGAAACTTGTGTTAATGGTGTAATGCCTGAAGACAATTTTCATGTTCAAATATTTATACATGCTTTCATTTTCGTGGACTGTGAATGCATTGGTTTGTTTGCCTTTGTATATCTGCAATTTGTGTATTATATTCTAAAGTATCAGTGCAGTGCCTTATGGCACTGCAAGGCATTCATTAAGCCTTCCATATCGTATATTGATTCCCAGGTATAAATCACCACAGGGAACTACTTTACTCTTCTCCCAACCACAATTGAGCAAATTTGGAAAAAATCCTTAAGGAAGCTTGATTGTCACGCTTCTATTTCAGTTCTTCATGGTTGAACAGGCTTTTATGATAAGTGCTTCCTGTGTTAGAGCATACCAGTGCTTAAAATCAATAAAATAAAATAAATGAACTTCATTTCAATTAGAGTATACAGTGCATATACATTGGTTTTTAAATTATTAATGTTAACATCTTATGAGTAGTGATGGTGCTTATCGATAAGATTTTAAGAATAGTACATACTGATGCTTCAAGCGAGATCCCCGTCTTCCGTGCTGCAACTTGCAGTGGAGGCTCGTAGGGACGTGTCTATGAGTGTGGTAGAGGTGTGACTCACACCAAGTGTCTAGCGTAGCAGCTGCTGGACATTCTTTTAGCCACCTATGGTAAGGTACAAACAGACCTGGGCAGCTACGGGAATAAATCCGGGCCTTACCGCATAGCAAGCGGGTATACCCTCACCAGTCGGCCTCGCTGGGACTTCTGTGCGAGCAGTACAAATTGCTGAGTTCGTGGTCGGTGATACAGATGTGGCGATAAATCTAACAGGAGCTAGCGTTTTATCTTAGAATTTTTCAGTCTTTTTTCGGCTATTCACTCGTACACTGATTTCTAATTCATAAGTTGATTTCCATAACTGTATTTCTACAATCATGCATTCTATAATTCCCTTTACGAATTTTAATAAACTAAAAAGCCTCTGGAACATGAAAGCTTGCAAGTACACGAACGACGCAACGTTAAGGTTTCACGAAATAATTACATTTGGTCTCGTATAGTGAGTGATTTGATGTGTGTTTGAAAGAGAAATTAAGTTTTCAATTAAATTTTTTCGACCGCTAGTGCAGTGTTTGAAAAAATCATTGACCAATTATTTTTCAGCTGACTGTCTTGCATGTCACTGGCTGATTGGTAACGGCGAACTGAACGATGATGATGACGTATGTCAAAACCAGCGACCCCATCTGCAAGAAACAGGCTTAATACTAACACTGAACCTGTACATTTGTATGTACATCCACTGTATAATTTTTGTTCACTCGTTGGTACTCCTCAATCGAAGATTTTTTGTATATAGGGATGAGAAATATGAATGATCAAACCGTTGCAGGAAGAAGCATCCAAATTTAGTAAAGTATACAAAGTTTATTATGTATAAGCTACTTTGAAAAAATTGATATTTTAATTTTATCAGGGAGAAAAATTTGTGGACATTATAAATATAAGGTTATTCTTAGAAATAGCTCTATATAGCGGAGATGAGGCGATGAAGCCATGAGATGATTTGATGTGAAGTGGCACGAGCAATACATAGTAGAATATTTTGAGCAGTTAATAAATGCGAGCTTTAATGAAGTAAATTTTAAATATAACGAAGGTAAATCTCAACATAGACCAGCCTCAATAGCCTCAGGAAGCCGAAATTTTCCAATACAGCTGTTTAATATTGGAACAACTCGGAAACCACGACTTCTTTTAGACCAAAACGCCATCAAACTTTGTTGGCTACTTTTACACGATACGATAATTTCCTTGAAAATGAGAGCAAAACGTGATGCCCTTCTTGTGGCTCGTGTATGTTCAAAATAATAAATTCGTTTGTCAACTTACAACTCTCCGACTCCCTTGCAGCCGGATTCCGTTGCTCTCAATATGACTGTTAAGAAAGCGAATATCATAATTTTACGAGTTAAAGTTCGAGTTGGGGTACTAATTTCAGAAATCAACTCTTCTTTCATCTTCACGCTCCTAATGCTAGCCCACAAGCCAAAATCACTGCGCTCGAGCATTCATTCACATTACTTTGCCCGTTTTTTCTCTCAATTCTCTCCGTTATAACATTATGCAATTGAATAGCTAGGTAGCAAATATTTTTCTGAAAGGATAAAGGTGATGTCAGAACGACTGCATTAATGTCTGTGATTTCTATGATCTTTTCTTGTTTTCTCCTACTTAATATGAGAAACAGCACAGATCTTTTTTTGATTCCCTAATCACTCTTTAAAAATTTTGTGTTTCGTACAAAATGGTCCCATTTTTAAAATGGATCTACCTGGTACATTAAATGGACAACAGCCATGGTTCCTGAATCATCTGATACATTGCTATTACCTCAGATTCCGAGACGTGTGCTTCACTGTGAAAATTTATCAATAGTGGGAAGTGAAACTCTGTATTCACTACAAAAGGTTTTTCACTTCCATCTTCATGCGTCTGCTGATTCTCTGAAAAAACAGTTTCCCAATTCATGAAAACTCTTGACAGACTAACGATAGTACCAAACTCGTATATAATAATGTAATACACACATACGCACGTGCATGTAGAAAACTCACTGGGAGGATGCAGTGGCGACCAAGCTCGAAGAGTTGAAAGACAGTGAAGCGTGGCATTCGCTCCAGCTCCCCCTGGATGCTACGAAGCAGCCAGGCTTCCTGGAACGTTGAATCCAGTAAAAATTTCTGTCCTCAATTTCGTTGCTAAATTAAAAAATAAATTTGAACTTACACATCAGTTCAGTTTCCAGTTGAGCACGTACAATATCAAGGAAATAATGCAACTATTCCTTGATATTTCATTTAATTTACTTGTGCTTACGAATGGATTAGTCTATGGCAGAGTTATAAGCATTTAGCAGCAACAAATTGTAGTATTGAGTTCGTTTTTGTTTAAACGATTGTTTCATATGGTATACCTGGATAGCTTAATGTGCATTTCATGGTTGAATTATTTCAGAATGGATCAGTATTGTGTTTGTATAGGAAAGACCGGTTGCTAGATAATTGCATGCAAGAAAAAAGGATGACTTGAGTACGATATTATGATCTTTAATTGTATATTCAATTGGTTGTTACTCCATCGTAAAAAAAGCTTATCAAAAAATTAGTTCAGAAAATGAAGACGTTCCTCTCAAAATATTATCACAGTTTATACATTTCTTACCATCACAATCCACTAGAAAAAAATAGTTTTTTAAGACAAATAATACCGCAATGAGGACTACAACACAGGGTGCAGTGCCTGTAAAATATGTGTTTGATACATTTGTCTTCTCACTCATTTTTGGTAATAGTGCAAGCAAATTATAAGTTGAGGAGAAATATTAAGAGCCTTTGATAAAGCTGTAATTCTGAAGAGAAAATAAAATTATTCGCTTTTCACGAGAAATGATGATTACACATCGGTCAGAAATTTGGAAATGACTAATAAGAAGTGTTCATACAAGAAATAACAGAATAATGAGAACATAACTATTAATCAAAAACATAAACTCTCCACCACATTCAATTGCCGAAAGTATTTTGCAGGTGTTACGGGCTTCAATCAAGTTAACTCCTGTGCTTCTCTACCACCTTTAGGTCATTCACTGAAACTTGGTTGCTCTTGGTACAGTTAGAAATTTCTATGCAGCATCTTTACAAGAGGTAAAAATGTTAGTAAAAAATTGAGGTGCTCCAACCAGCATGCTGGATCTCGATTTTAGTGAAAATTGTGTCCTGACAGCACTATAGCTCGTAGCTACTTGTTATATTAAAAAGAAAAAGTGTAATGCAAAAGGCATAAATAGAGCTACATGGTCAATGTAGCAGCATAACTGACACAAACAATCTAAACAAACAATCTTTATTTCCAATCAAGTACACAGTACATAGACATTTAGTACATTGGTTTTTAAATTCTTAAGGTTAACATTCTTAGAGTAAGGATGATGGTGAGCTCCATGCGACGATCCTGGGATGTGTCCATGGGCGATGAGTTGAGGTCTTACCGATAAGTGCGAGCTCACGGCGTGAAACGAGAAACAGCTCGTATTCATTGCCGGGTTTCGAACCCGCACGCAGTCTTTCTGCACAAGCAGAGACCCGATACAGAACACGGGCCGCATACCACTCGACTACGGTGGCTGCCTCTATCAGCGGTTCAACTGTGCGATTTTTCAACATAACATGATACTATTCAAGGGTTTGACTGGAGAGTTCTTCCGTAGTCTCCATTCTTATTCTTCTAACACAGTTCTATTTTTTCGTGGCTCTGGAGTATTCGACGCGGCTCTTCACGTCACAACATAGTATACTCGTATTTTGCCGTGAATATGTTGCTTCATGAACATTAAAAATAGGTGTCATTGTGCTTCCACTATCATGACATTGACGAGCACTTACAAAGTTGGTCAATAGTCGTGAACATTCAAAGTGAATATACATTTCACTATGCAAAACTTTAAGCACAGGATATGACAACATAACTCCCTTTTCAGAAAGCAAAGCGCTCTGAAAAAAAGGAAGCTATGTTGTCTCACCCAGTGCTTCATACGTTTCAATTTTAATGTAACACCGAAACCCTTGAGCTCGTGGTGTGGCTTTACTGGTCCAAGTTATAACAATTTCATCACCTTATCTTTGTGTGCTCCCTGAATTCGAACTGCTGTGACGAGTTCCCTCACTTGGTGGACGCTGGACTCACACTGGAAATCGGAAGGTTTATGTGAGTACTTCACATGAATATTTGTACAGCAGCGCACAAGCACTTATCATGTCTCAGCCAATTCAGGACGCATTTTCGTTCTCCTTCTAGTAAAAATTAAGCTAGTTTGTTTTTACATGAATAAAAATGCTTAGCAGTAATTCAATATTTTCTAATACACTGTTTTAATGCTGATACCACCTTCTCTTTATCAGTTGAGCTATTGTCATTTCAGACATACTCAATGGTGACGCTGGTGCACCTAAAAATTTTCCACTTCAAATTTTGACTAGAATAATTAAAAACAAGAAGACATGTAAAAAGTAAGGGAAATAATTCATACGAGTTACATTCCGGAATTTGGAAGTTGAGAAAAATAAAGAAAAGATTTTAAATGATATCCATACAGTTCCGATGAATAAATCTACTAGACAGAGTTATGTTAACTCAATTGAAGTAACTATTTATGCCCGATGGGAAATAATTTTCTGCTATACACCGAAACAATTATGTTTCTGATTTAGCGTGGTGAAAAATCTTACTCTCTCTTTTCCATAAAGTTAAAGTACTCGGCGTGTTAATGCTAAATAACTCTAAGAAGTTCTATTCTCACAAATTAATGAAGACACTGGAAATGTACTGTAACTCAGAACATCTTACTAGAGAAAATATTTTGTACACATTCATAAACTAATCAGCATCGAATGTCTTGCTCGACATGGAATTTTGAATTATTTCATCACGCTATAAAATGCTGAGGAATAACTGGGCTAGACACTAGAAATGAATTCATACCATGGTTTGTCATAGTAATGCTAGGTTCGCTTCTGAACTGTGTGGCAATGCTGGCGGTCACCAACACTCAAAATTCTCGGGTCCTGAGCGAGTAAGCCGCGTCGCATCAAATACGTCCGAAAATGAAAGTCTATGCCCTCATTCATTAGTCATAACTTTGATGTTAGAGGTAGCAGTTTCATCCAACAGGAACCTAAATTTTATGCTTAAAGGTTATTTGTTCTATTTACCAAGTTAATTTTACCGTATTATTATATTTCAGTGTTTAAGAGGATGCATTGCTAAAACTTGGTTAATGAGAAAGTGCAAATTCAGTATCTATTGTTTTTTCAACCTACCACTGTAACATAGTCGGCTTGGGAGTTCAGGATGAACAACAAAAAAAACACATTTGGGCTGACCATTGATAGAAAACCCCCGAATGTCTGGAAGCATTCCTGTTGATACAGCCCATGAAGAACCACCGCCATAGTATCAAACTGCTGTAAAACTAGTAGAGCAAAAACAGGAACAGAGAAAAATTCTTGAATAATGCACACTGCACTTCGAATGCGAATAGTTTCTTTTTTAACTGAGTTCAGCAAGTCTACAATAAATTCATCCTGTTGGTAATCAACTTTTGAGCCTATTGGTGCATTCCGGTTTTTCATCGAATATAAACGAGAAGTCAGTTTCTTATCACTTTGCAAGTCACTGAATCGATGAGGCATGTCACAAGAATCCTTCACTGCGTCCAGTCTTCCCAAACAAAGTTCCAAATCTGCAACGACTAATTTCATGATGAAATTTAAGCCCATGCACGAAGTAGAAAAAGAGAGAGAGATCAGTAATTTGAAAAAGCTTTTGATGTAAATCGCTGGAGAGCTATTTCTTGCTGAGATTTGGGTGACCACAGTAAACACTTTAAATGCGAGTACATAAGCTATGGCAACGAATGAACTGAAGGGTGCATTTATAACGGTTTTTCTCTCAGCAGCTACATAACGTTGCAGTTTCTTGAATTTTGTCGGCATTGCCAAGACTGACCAACGAAGCAACATTGACGTAAGATTGTCAGACAAAGACCAGAAGATCAAAACCATTTCGAGCAGTGTCTTGGGGGCCAATGATCTTATCGGTATGGGAAACTTGCTTAAGTTCCACATGGTTACAATGGCTTGCATGGCTACGCTCAGAAACCAGTAAACTTGAGAAACTCTATACTTTCCTGCTAAGAAAGTATACGGGGCGAGAGTTAGCACTCTCCAGCACAAAAATACGGACAGGATTAAATTTGTTAGACAAATTTGTTCACAAATGTAACGCTTCAGACTTCGGAGCTTTGCGATAAGCCTACACTTATAATCTGTTAACCGAGCAACTTCATAAATAACTTCCATGGCAAATTCACAAACAATAGGACGCTTCTTCAATGCTTTCTCATGCTCGGCAGTTTCGTTTCAACTAAGGCAATTCCAGCTACCGACCATCACTTCAGGTTGATCGATCTTACCTTGAACCGCCTTTGTTTGGGCACAAGATATGTAGAAGTTCATGATTGAGTGAGTTTACTTTTTGTTGCATAGTTGATCACGAGTGTCTTTGTTCTGGTTCCAATATATTAGACTGGAGTAGAAAATCGAGTTAGACGTGAAATACACATCATTTCTGAGAATAATTCAAACAAAAATAATTCGTTTCTTCATTAGAGATCATCACTTGTTCCCCAATGTAAGAAGGGGTCAGGCTCTAATATGCTTTCGATGTTTGCGAGGGTTTAATAGATGTATAGTAACTCATTTCAATAGAAAATGCAGCGTATAGTTTGAATAGAAACTCTACAATTAGACACTCAATTTTTTATTTTGACGTATTTACGAGTATGATATTATTTGCTTCAAAATGATATTATTTGCTAGTAAAGGTTGATTGTAGGAGGTTTTAATTTAGCCACGGCACATGTCTAGATTGTTAACTTTGATTTGATAGGTAAATGAAGTTTGTGAGATGCATAGATGAGAAATAATTACGTGAACCAGAAGGTTAAAATATCGTTAGTGGAGTCTAAAACGAGTGTCGAGGGTTAGCGTGCCCCATACTAGTAAAGGTTGATTTTAGGAGGTTTTAATTTAGCAACGGCACGTGTCTAGATTGTTAGCTTTGATTTGATATGTAAATAAAGTTTGCGGGATGTGATGAGAAATAATTACGTGGACCGGAAGGTATAAATATCGTTAGTGGACTCGAAAACGGGTGTCAAGGAACGGCGTCCCCCCAAGTGCGGTTGGTTAAGTAAGGGGGGTTAATTTATAATTATTTAAAGAGAGAAGGTTATTAGCTTTAATTTGAGACCAAAATGAAGGTTCTACGATACATAGGACGAAAATAATTAACGAAACTCTTCGTTTCAAGAATTTTTCTGGATTTCTCAAGATTTTCAGTTCGGTTCGAGTTCGGTGTCGAGATCAGTGTCGAGATTTTCCCTCCGGTCAAGGACTACTATAACCAGGACGTGCATCGCAGCGTAGCTGACTACGGTAGCGGAGGCCAATGCATTCTTAGTAACATAACATTTTCTATCGGACAAATTAATCAAAAATTACTTCTTTCAAGCAATAGAAGGGATAATAAGGTTTTACAGTGAATTTTAAATGGTTTAAAGCACTGTAATGCTTTGTGTGGCGGTACGCGTTTTTTTCACACAATTAATTTAATGCAACAACATACACACGTAACCGCACTAGAGGGACTCTAATCCTCTGAATACATGATATGTTAAAAGATATTCCCAGTACCTTTTTTCACTGGCAAGATGAGGGTAATGATACACTCAGAAAATTTAATACATGGTATTCTAAAATTCATGAAATGGGAAATGTGAGTCATCTACCACATTTTGGCATATGAACCGTACATGATATCCTATTTAAATAGTGCACCATTACAGATCAATCACATACCTGATGGCTGAGTAATTAAATGATCACACGGAGCAATTAAGTTAAATTAATGGCGTTAAAAACAAATTACAAAGTTTACCCTGCCGCTAACCTCAATCACATAGAAAATAATAATATTAAACTTGCCCTTATGCTGGAGATTCGCTGTTGATAATGGGTTACAATGTTAACACTCGCGATATAACACCTTAAAGAAGCCGCTAAATTTCCCTCTTATTACGGTGCCCTTAATTTCCCATATGCCCTAGGGGCCTAGACTTAGATGCGTTTCCCAACACCCTACATCGTCGATGAGATCTAGTTCCCAAGTCCTCCCTATCTCTCGCTTCATGGCCTTCTTATACAAGCTTACCTTTTTTTTTGTTATTCATTTCTACTTTCTGTCGCAGCGTCTCAATCTCCCTACTTCAACCGCTCTGTTGTGCCTATGAGTCAAAGTCTTGTGGAGCTCAGCATATTTCTCGAGCTTTGCTGACCGACCGTTAAGCGTTTGCTTACGCAGCTGTACCGACTGCGCCCTGTAGTCCCACACATCTAACGTAGCTGTCGATACAAACATTTTACACATCGCCCCGATACATGAAAACCTATGCTCTACACATCGCCCCGATACATGAAACCTTATGCATATATCATGAATCTCATGACACATGCCGTCCCGTCGAGAAAAAAAATTTGAGCTTTTGAGGTCAAATTTTTCCCGTAATATCGTAGATAGCAAAGCAAAATTATTTTAATACACTCCTCCTTCTTTTAATACTAAGTGTTCTTTCCTTATTCACAGTAATGCTAAGTTATATCCTTCGTTT
>VCRD01004404.1:29416-46061 GCA_006783055.1 Trinorchestia longiramus
TTAATGGCGTTAAAAACAAATTACAAAGTTTACCCTGCCGCTAACCTCAATCACATAGAAAATAATAATATTAAACTTGCCCTTAGGCTGGAGATTCGCTGTTGATAATGGGTTACAATGTTAACACTCGCGATGTAACACCTTAAAGAAGCCGCTAAATTTCCCTCTTATTACGGTGCCCTTAATTTCCCATATGCCCTAGGGGCCTAGACTTAGATGAGTTTCCCAACACCCTACATCGTCGATGAGATCTAGTTCCCAAGTCCCCCCTATCTCTCGCTTCATGGCCTTTTTATACAAGCTTACCTTTTTATTTGTTATTCATTTCTACTTTCTGTCGCAGCGTCTCAATCTCCCTACTTCAACCGCTCTGTTGTGCCTATGAGTCAAAGTCTTGTGGAGCTCAGCATATTTCTCGAGCTTTGCTGACCGACCGTTAAGCGTTTGCTTACGCAGCTGTACCGACTGCGTCCTGTAGTCCCACACATCTAACGTAGCTGTCGATACATACATTTTACACATCGCCCCGATACATGAAAACCTATGCTCTACACATCGCCCCGATACATGAAACCTTATACATATATCATGAATCTCATGACATTTGAAATAGCAATTTTAACCGGACTTAACATGTATTATTGTATGAGCTTAGTGGCCACTTTATGGAGAGCCGAGTTGCTGCAGTTTTAGACTTTACAAATTGATTATAGTTAAACCTTTTCCAATGCAAACAACCAAACATACAAACATTCACGCATATAAACAAACAGACATAGAAGCAGGAATCATTGTTGGCATGAAGTGTCTTAAACAGTGGTACTAATGCCGTTCTTGAACGCACTGAGTGTTAGTGGGGAACACAAAGTGGGCTTGTTTTCGACAATCACAGACAAACAAACAAAACAAAAACGTATATTTCCAATAAAGTTGGTACATAAGAAATGTAACAGCATTGGGTTTTAAAGATGCCTTATCATAAAATCCTTAAGTGGTAAGTATTCTATGCATAATATCATAGATGATAGAACAGCAGTACCTACGGGTATACGTAAACATTTACATCATGCAATGAACGTTAAATATACATGGGGAAACAAATGAAACTTCGCTTTTTCAATGATGACTTAAGAGATAATCATTGGTGATACATATAAATTCTGACGTGGTAGGTATTATACGCATTTTAGGTGATAAGCGAAATATTTTCTTTAGGTACAGATTAGACTTGACATCATTACATTTAACTGAATTGGATGTTTAACATCCGAGAAAGACCGAAAAAGAAAAATTATGAGAGCGAAAACTTAATACATAAAGTTGTGATTGTAATTAAATTGAAATTATATTTTCTAATTACTTGTTCACCGTATGGTATGGCTTGCTGATGATCGATTTAATTTAATCATTATTACAGTTATCTGTATATATCGTATTTAATATGAACGGGCTTTACATATCAGAGAAAGAGAGTGAAAAATAAAATATAACAGTGAATGCTGCATTCACTGAAGTTGTCGGTCTTGAACAAACACACAAACCTTTCTTTCGATCTCGAAATAATCAAGTTCTTGTACTGCTTCTGCAGGTTACGTTCAGGTTTGAAAGCATCAAATGAAGTAATCTTATCCTTCTGAAGAAAATACCTCAGTTGTTGGTCTTCAGCTTTCGCCGGGCGAAGTGTGAGGTTTGGAGATGGCAGACATGAAACAGGCACATTGAAGATACTGTGCGGCGCCTGTTCTCCTTATTGTAATTACCCCGACAGTTCACAACCCCTCACTTGTTCGGCATTTTTAATACATATAATTAGCAATAAACTTTGTAAATAAACAGTATCCACTTAGAAATGCAGCAATGTGCCTCGAAACAAACAACAATCTCCGATTCAAACCGAGCGACAGACTACGACAGTGTTTGCACTACGACAGATGGAAGATAACTGAACTCGGTGAACTGGCCTCCGCTCCAGCAGTCAGCTACATGGCGGTGCACGTCCTGTTTATAGTAGTCCTTGCCTCCGGTTTAAATGTCCTGAAATAATCTAGTCAGTCCCCATATCCGAATCCAATAGAAAATCTGTGGCGGTACTTAAAAATTCAAATAAAATCGAGAGCATCAACAAACATTACGTATCTGGAGGCCATATGTCGGGACGAATGGGACAAAATACTAATAAACTACAGGAAGAGATTGGTTGCTGTTGAAGCAAATAAATATTGTTCTACGAAGTAATAAATGCTGAAACAATTTGTATTTTTATTCTTCTGTTGGATTACTTTTTCACCCATTAATATGGAAAAATGTTGGTGACATCTGTTGAAATATATTTTTAATTTTTTGTATATATGAGTATTATGCATCTGTATAGAGTTATATAGTTATTAAAAACAATTATGTGTACGAATACTTGATTCCCCCCCTGTATGTGAGCTACAAAAAATTCTGATGTATACTCTACAATCTTTCAATGTAAAATGTATTTGTACGGTAACAAGTTTACCCTCAATGAGTTGGAGTCTCGTGTCATAAAAAATAAAAAATAAAGTGAAAATCATTTGCTCTGCTCTCTCATCTATCCCAAATGAAACCGTAGAAAGAGTCTGGATAGCTTTGTTTTGAATCACATGATGTTTGCTGATTGAGTCAAAATTGCTAAATCATTCAGTCAACTTTTGCAATTAAGGCAGCTACTTACCTTCATAAAAGCGGCCTAAACAACCGAAAAAAATACATGTACGCATTGGAAACTTTTACATAAAAAAATCTAAGTTAAGCCACATGCAATCTATAGTGATCGCTATAACTCTTGTCCCAACCCTCAGACTTCTCTTGGCTCCGAGCCGACAATGAATATCTTTTCTAAACTCGAAATAGAATATCTCTTTTTATCTTGTCTTACTCGGAGTGAGTGTCTGAGGGGATAAGGGACTGTTGAGTAACCCAACAGGATAAATGACACAGGGATGAAGTTCGATACATATATTAAGAAGCAAGAAAGTAAAGTAATTTGATCTCACTACAATGTGAGCCTCCTGTAATATCTCAACCACTAGTGCGTGAGTACGGGCGTAATGGATGGGCTTGGTAATGAGTACGATGGGAATCTTGAGTCGAGAACTTGTAGAGGCAGATGAGGAGTCTTGGTGAAGATGTTGAATTCTGAAGCACAGTGTATAGAGTGTGACACGCCGAGCACTGCAGCCACATTATCTAGGGCAGTTGGCTGGGCACTGCTGCCCGAGCGTGACCGCTCATTGGCTAATGACAGCTAGCCTCGCTCGGGATTCACTTTTTGTGTCCCAACAGCTAGCTTCGTCGTGAGGCTTGCTTGTAGTGGAGCCATGCGATTCACTACAAATCTTTTGAATGACATGCACAAGAGAAGAAGAGGCTACATCCACGTTTTAAACAAAGTGTGTTTATAACCTATGTTTCATACACTTCGATGTGTGTACTTTGTGTATTATTCTGAGAGTAAAACCATTGGGAAAGCGAGGTTTAAAAAGTTTTCTATCTGTAACAGGAATGATCATGACCGTCTTGCGATTAGAGAACATGATTATGAGAACAACAACGTTATGATGATATTGCTAGTAAATCGGTGTGGGAAGAAAACGAAGAAACCATTTGCATATAGTGGAAATTAGTGAATTTCAAGCGCACTAGGCTTAAAAGTTTATGTGACTCATTGTGATCTCTGGTTTTATGAAACTATACTATTTGAATGTGTTACTTAGACTTTAGTTTAAATGGGCAATTGGATATAAACTAAGATTGTAAGAGGAATCATGTTTGTGCTATGTTTGTGTTGATCCTGTGAGAAAGCGTCATACTGCATCATTCAGTGATCTCTGATAACATACCATTTCATCTTTATGATGACGCACAGTACCGGTTTTCTATCCGATGTAATTCGACCTTCCCAAGTAAATAAATAAATAAATAAACTTTATTTCCAAAAGAGTGTACAGTGCATATACATACATTGGTTTTTAAATTTTTAATGCTAACATCTTATGAATAGTGACGGTTCTTATCGATAAGGTCTTCAGAGAAGTAATGATGCTACAATCGAGATCCCTGTCCTCTGCGCTGAAACTTGTAGTCGAGGCTCGTAGGGGCGTACCGATGAGCAAGGATGAGGTATGACTTATGCTAAGCGTCCAATAAAGCAGGTGTTGAACATGTTTTTCTAGCTGTCCATTGTCAGACACAAATAGACCGTGACAGCTCCGGGGAACGAACCCTTGGCCTTCCGCATAGCAGACGGATACCCTCACCAGTCAGCCACGCTGGGTAGAGTAGAATAGGTAGAGTCGTTGGTAGAGTTTGATCAGAGGCCGGCATAGGCTGATGTCAGCTTAACTGAGGCTGAGCTGGAGTGGTGGTGCAGTGAAGGCCTGTGCGGTCACCTTCTGTTGTAGGGCGAATGTGTTTTCGGAGGAATTCCTTGATCGTTTTATGACTTTCAACTGCTGGCTGGTTTGAGGGTCGAGTTTCACAGTAAAGTGTTCCTCAATGGAGTCATTGTTTATCGGTGGAGCTGTATACGAGTATTTTTAGCTGGGGCTATTTTTCGAGCTGAATATGAATGTTTCGCAGGAGAATGTTTCTTAAGCTTGATTTGGATGTTTCGAAAGCGAATGCTTCTTCACAGTGGTTATTTCTTGAGCTTTATATGAATATTTGAAGAAGGGTATTACTTCACAGGGGTCACCAATTTGAGAGAACGGGTATTTCCACTTTAGGAAACTGATATTTTCTGTTGTCGTCGTTGTGTGGGGGTTAATTGAGGATAGAGAAACAATCGGCTTCGTAGTTTGCAGATTTATTATTGAAAACGGTCAAAATCAGAGCAGAAGTTGGGGCTAAAGATCGAGGACCAAAACTGAGAACTTGAGATCTGTAGAACCGAAACCCGTCAGAGAGACTGAAAGTGCAAATAGAATTTTTTGCTCACTGAGTAATGGTTGTGAGAGAACTCTCGGGCACCTAGCCATAATACTCGTGGTTGACTATGATCTTCTTTAGACGAGCGTTACAATTTGAAGTCACGACTACGATTAAATTTTTCACTTTAAAATACTAGTCGCATATAGCGTGAAATTGTAGTGCCTTGGAAATATCGTAATTAATTTAGTATGATCTTTGAGACGACAACTAAAAATACAATTAATTTTATAATATTTTAGAGTTAATTTTCATACTCATTTTACGCTATTTGCGATTATTATTTTAAAATGAAAAATTTAATCGTAGTTGCAACTTCAAATTGCAACTCTCGTCTACAGAAGATCATAGTAAACTGTCAAGTTTTTAAAATGGTGGTGTTGGGGTGTTTCGGAGTAACGCTTTGTATGACACAAATCTGGGGTGACCAGTGTTAAGTTTTTGGTTGGTTGGTGTCCAGAGTTAGGTTTAAAAATGATTCTACACGCAACACACCATGCAACAATTTATCAGAAGGTAAGGTCAAGGGGGTAGTCTGGTGCACCTTTAGTTGGGGAATTCAATGATAACACGGGGACTCAGCTTTTGTTTATTTATTGGTCTGTAGGGCAGCAGGTGGAGAGAAGACATCCGTTGTCCACGAGTAGAAGAGATTGAGAAGTAAAAGTAGGCCTAATGATCTAGAGTTAAAATCTAGAATTAAGATCCATAGTTAAGATCCAGAGTTATGATCCGTAGTTATGATCAAGTGTTATGATCAAGTGTTAGACTTTTAATGAAGTCCAAGGGTGAGAATGAGAAGCAAGAGTGATGGCTAAGAGTTTGAGTATGAAGACAGAGACGACGAAGCACCGAGCAACGAAGCGACGAGGCAACGAATTGATTTGATAACGAGTTGACTTGATAACGAGGTGAGAGCAGGATTGCAAGGTGTCTGGAAGAGAAGTTTGGGCAAAATTTTTATATCTTCACATATATAAACAAATACAAGCATCACCCGTAGCAAACCTAAGCAATGACAAGGTTAATCAGAATGAAATGCAGCAGTAAGGCAGACATCTCAAAAATTTTAAGAGAGCTGGAATTTAACCTTATAGAGATATAATAAGCAAGTCCCCATCAAATAAACAAGGAATATAGTCCTCTTTAAAAAGGTCTATTTTTTGAACTAAAACTGAGCAAAAGTTGCTTCAGTGAACATGGAAATCTAGACAAGATAATTGAGTTTTAATAAATTTAGTGTAATCTACTGAACAAATCCTTGATTTTTAATGTTTGATTTAAGATCAATTCAATCCAGAGAGGGAAATGATTATTTGGATCATATAGAAATGAAAAATTATTTGCACAATTGTTGAACAGACAATATGGCGTCTCGTAGAATGTTTAATTAATGTAGCAAAAGAGAAACCGAAATCCTGCTTAGTTACCTACCGTATGAAGACTCTATACACACCAGAACTATTCCAGGAAAAACAATGGGATAGGAGGAATGAATTTCAAGGTATGGAACTCACCGATGATGTTGACAGTCAAGTCTCAATTTTCAATGAGAATTTCTTAGGAGCCTCAAACGAATGTGCACCGTACACCACAAGGAGAGTTAAACTAAAGCATACCGCCTGGATAACGGATGAAATAAAACAATTGTGCAAAGTGAAAAAAAATTACTTATACGAATTTAAATGTAACAAATCGAACAACTCTCTACGAGACCGTTATAACAACAAGCATCATTCCCAAAAGGAACTAAAATAGCAAAGAAAAATCCAAAACGAACCTGGGAAATCATCAAAGAAATAGCACAGTACAAAGACATAAAAGAAGAGAGGAAATTCGAAAATCCATTGGAAACAGCCACTAATTTCAATACTTTCTTCTCTGAAGTCGGAGCAAAAGTCTTCGACGAAGTATCGAAATTTACTACACATAAACCTGTTGATGTTGGCCTTAATCCTGATCAATTACTAAATACAACTAATACATGGAAACCAAATCCAGTTAGTCTACAGGAAATACGCAGAATCTTATATTCGTTGAAAAATACTAAGGCAGTTGGACATGACAACATAAGCCTTCAATACATTAAAGACAGTTTCAATTTTACAGCACCATTGCTTCATTTGATAATCAATACTTCTATTGCGACAAACAAATTCCCGGATCAGTGGAAACATTCCATAATCAAACCGCTGCATAAAGCAGGTGACATCAATACTGCATCAAATTACAGGCCAATTAGCCTCCTACCAGTCTTATCCAAAATACTAGAAAAAGTAATATCTAACCAACTCTCAACACATTTGGACAAATCTAATTTACTTCATTCAAACCAGTATGCTTACAGAAAACATACCAGCACTCAAGATACGCTGCTTAACATCACCGAGGAAATATACAGTGACATTGACACTAAGAACGTCACTCTCTTGCTTTTGCTTGATCTCTCCAAAGCTTTCCACAGTGTTGAACATAAACGGCTTCTGCAGAAAATCTCTAACTTAGGCATCGCCACACAGTGGTTTCAGAGCTATCTAGCAAACCGCTCTCATGCAGTCCAACAAGAAAACACAATTTCATCACCCATACAAAACGGTTTCGGCGTTCCACAAGGTTCTATTCTCGGGTCACTTCTGTTCTTGATTTTTATGAATGATTTTCCATCCATGCCGTCAAACACGAGAATTTCCATGTACGCAGATGACGTACAAATNTTAACGGTACATTGATGTTCCTGCACCGCGTGAAGAACATTCTTGACGAAAAAACTAGATTATTAGCTATCCAATCTTTGGTGTTATCCCGCTCTGGCTACTGTGACTTGGTCTGGGGAGATATACCTAAAGGTCTTCAAAAACAGCTACAGAAATGAATGAATTTTACTGCTAAAGTAGTATGCAAAGGAAATTTCAGAAAGAACGATCATGCAACACCTCTCATGGAAAAGCTTAACTGGACCCCGATAGAACAAAGACTACTCATTCACAAGGTCAGATACGTATTTTCCTCTCTATATCGCCCTCAAAGTTCTGCCAACGTTGTTAAATTCTATCCACCCACTACCAACGGTGTGAAACCTGATCGACGACACGATGTTATCAGTTTCCGCTCGTCCGATGCTGGACAAAGGGCTCTTTCAATTTCAGGTGCATTGCTTTGGAATAAACTGCCCACGCATATGAAGAAAAACCAATCAATTAAAAATTTCAAAAAAAACGTGCCACAACATTTTGAATATCAAAGTAGCAAACAAATACAGAAATCTTAGCTCCTATGCATGATTAAACAAAATTAACTTAGTAACGAAACATGCTCCATATAAGTGTCTACCATGTGTTTGTGTCACACAACTTAAGTATAAACTGAAATAGAGCTAACAATATTCAAACGAAACATACGTATATGGCAAACTCGTGCTATAATTCCTCAGCTCTGGAATCAAATAGACTAATTTAATTTTATCAAAAACCGGGATGTTTTTCACTTTTTACTTTATTTGTTTCTGTTATATTTCAGGCTTATAAATTGGTGCTTTTTTAACCTCATAAACGTTAACATGTTAGAAAGGTTTAATTTTCATAGATCACAAAAAATAAATTTCTTGATATATAATAAATAGTGTTTTGCCTAAAACTAAATAGAATTTTATATAAATTAGTGTTTACTCTTCAGATTATTCTTCTTCCGAGGCATTTAGATGTATGTATACATATGTATATATGTGTATATGTGTATGTGTATGTACATACATGTGATATGTGCATGTACGTATGCATGTGTGCGTATGTGTGTATGTATGTATGTATATGGATATGTATATGTTTAGGGATGTGTATATGTATATGTATATATATATATATATATATATATATATATATATATATATATATATATATATATATATATATATATATATATATATATATATATATATATATATATATAAATGTAATTTTTTATGCTATTTTTTACTTATCGAATGCATAATCAAAAAATTCATCCGTCAATGTCAGTAATGGCTTTGCTACAATAAATGACAGTGGAACCTCAGAACTTTAGCCTACTACAGCTTTTCTTATCTATATCAACATTTAAATATTGAAAATTTGACACATTCACTGGTATATTTTTTTACTCTCTTTCTCTAATATGTAACGCCCGTTCATATTAAACACGGTGCTTACAGATAACTGTAATAATGATTAAATTAAATCGATCATCAGCAAGCCATCCTATACAGTCAACCAGTAATTAAAAATTACAATTTCAATTTAAAAACAATCACAACTTTATGTTTTAAGTTTTCGCTCTCATAATTTTCCTTTTTCGGTCTTTCTCGGATGTTAAACAACCAATTCAGTTAAATGTAATGATGTCAAATCTAATCTGTACTTAAAGAAAATATTTTGCTTATCACCTAAAATGCGTATAATACCTACCACGTCAGAATTTATATGTATCACCAATGATTACCTCTTCAGTCATCATTGAAAAAGCGAAGTTTCATTTGTTTCCCCATGAATATTTAACGTTCATTGCGTGATGTGAATGTTTACGTATACCCGTAGGTACTGCTGTTCTATCATCAATGATACTACGCATAGAANCTTAAGGATTTTATGATAAGGCATTTTTAAAAACCAATGCTGTTACATTTCTTATGTACCAACTTTATTGGAAATATACGTTTTTGTTTGTTTGTTGTTTGTTTGTGTAAAAGGTCGCTGAAGTATGCAAAGCCCAAATATTCAAGCACAAGAATAATTTTCTTAATCGTTCAATATTCCTAAGATACAGGCACAATATAGCAACCTAACAAGAACAAAAGTTTCTATAAAATAATTAGAACATCCTACTTAGGGCAAGAATAAAATACATCGTAAACATTGTACAGAAATAATATGGACATCCTAGGACATGGTTTAAAAAATAAAGGAAACCAAACTAGTGATGATATAGCACATTATGGATATCTTTATTCAGCGGCTATCTATCTAGCGTAGGATATACCTAGCAAACCATATTATTATGGTTAATCCATGAAATTTGGGATTTTAGAAAAATATGACCCTGTAGCATGACCTGCTATCCCTTTAAAGGTTATAAAATTACAAGTTTTAAAATAGTCTTCATTTTCAGTAATAAAAATAAGACTAAACTTCGAGTAATCTTTACCAACTGCTTACAATTAAAACATGCATATTTAGTGCACATTATTGTAATAATATTTATGTTAAGTAACGTTAGCCAGAGAGCATTTCCAATCGAAACTTCTCCTGGCAACATTTTTACGCTCGTTGTCGAGGAGTAGCTCTGGCAGCAAAGCCACTCGTGAACATCAACATGTGACGTTTGGTTAGAATTCCCTGGTGAGCATACTATGATTAAGTATTTTCAGATTTGTCTTAATTCTTGTGTTTAACTTGCCAGTGTATCTGTGTTCTTTGGTGCATGTTTAGATTTTCCTTGTGCTACGTCATCACCGTTGAGTAATTAGAGCAAGTCAAATGTTAGGAATTGTTTCTATGGGACAACTGTGATAAATAAGTGACTGTGCTGTAATAAATGATTCAATATTTTTCTAAACAATTGTGTTCATTACTATTCTCAAAGGAGCTCATTTGAACAGGTCATTCCTAAAGACAGTATTAAATCTAGTCTGCAATTTCCTCAGGTGTAGATTTTCATGATTATTTTGTAGCCATTACATAATTCAGACTTATGAATATTGAAAGGCTAAGAGTGTCCTTTTTATCTAATGTCAATTTTTCAGCTTCATGTTGCTAATATTGGGCTTTAAAAAAATCCAATGCAAATCCTTAAGACTTATGCCAAGGATAGAATTTAATTATTTCTGCTTATAACAATAACTCATGAAATCAATTTAATAAACCCCTGCCTCACTGTAAGAATGTGAAAACAAAAACTTGATTAAATAGTGAGCTGGTTGCTGATAATCTTTAACTAGTGCTGCCTTCTGCAGTTTATCCTGACATAGTCTGGGAATTGCAAATGGTTCTTATGACGAGGTTATGGATCCTTGTATATGCGCTCATCACTTCACGTTACGTGCAGAAATTGGGAATCGTCTGCCACCCACTCGCTGTGCAACCCACTCGCTATACAACCCACTCGCTGTACAACCTACTCCTGTGTTCAAGCCACTCTCTGTAGTCGCTGTACTCGTGCTAGTCTCAAGCCACAGTCGCCATAGCTCTGAACCGGCCATTCATCCCTGAAGCTGGACTGGCCTAATCATCCTCTGAAAGCTCTGGACTGGCTCAATCATCCTAAGAATACCCCAAGTACTGTACTCGCTGTACTCGTGCTAGTCTCAAGACACGGTCGCTATAGCTCTGGACTGGCCATTCATCCCTGAAGCTGGACTGGCCTAATCATCCTCTAGAAGCTCTGGACCAGCTCAATCAACTCAAGAAGATCCCAAGTTATTTCTCGTGCCAACTCCTTTAACTCGTTGACTCCGATTACCTGATTGGTGTAAAACTTCACTTTGTACGCATAGTCACTAGAAGGATCTGAAAAAATTACAGAACCTAACCTAAATGGTACACATGCGTACCACTTCGGAGTCAACGTGTTAAATACCAAGCTGAGTTCTTGTCATGAGTTCTTTTATTTTCCTCGAGTACGGTCACACAAAAAACAAACAATCTTTATTTCCAATCGAGTCCACAGTACATAGACATTTAGTACATTGGTTTTTCAAATTCTTACGGTTAACATTCTTAGAGTAGGGGTGATGATGCAGCTCCATGATCCCGGGAGGTTTGATGGGCGTGTCCATGGGCCATGACTGCTTACCCAGTAAGCCTGAATGGCTTACACGGGCAGATAGATTAGGTTTGGTTAAAGTTTGGTTGCTAAAAATCCCAAGCACAATCAAACTTTACAACCCGAGGCAAAATACTTGCAGTACTAAAATAAACTCTACAAATATATCAAGAGGGAATGATTTATCAATCATGGATGGGAATTTTTAAATAAAAACTATACTTCCAAGTTAGCAACACAAAACGAATTACAGATAAGATATACCTATTTTAGAAGGGAATAAAATCAATATAGTTCTAAGCTGAATTCAAGTTTTTAAAAATCTCTACTTCTAAGTATAGAATGCAATGTAGAGGCAAGTTTGTGATTCAAGACAATTTTCAGTCTGTAGTTAAATCTAGTACTCCAATTTATGGTTTACCTACACCTTATTCCGCTGATCCCACTTCTATTCAGGAAGTGTGCAGAGAAATTGAACAATAAAGAAAATAAGTTATAAAAGAAGTTTACTGTGTGAATTGAACAGTAAAAGGAAAGTATTTTAAGTAAATATATACTGGAGTAATGCAGAAAGAACTTGCAACAGCAAAATGTAAGAGACATCTCACTATGGATGAGCAATAATAAATCTCAACATAACAGGTGAGTTTTCTAACAGAAAGGTAAGGTAGATTAGAAGATTAGATAAGAAATACTCTCAGTACTAGTTAACAACTTTTTAACAACTTTATTTCCAATCAAGTACACAGTACATAGACATTAGTACATTGGTTTTTTCAAATTCTTAAGGTCCATGCGACGATCCCGGGAGGTTTGATGGGCGTGTCCATGGGCGTGTTGAGTGCTTACCCAGTAAGCCTTACCGATACGTACGAGCTCACGGCACGAAGAAACAACGAGAAATAGCTCGTGTTCATGGCCGGGTTTCGAACCCGCAGTCTTGTAAAGTTTGGTTGTGCTTGGGGAATTTTAAGCAACCAACTTTAACAAAACCTAATCTATCTGCCCGTGTGATCTTACTCAAAGAGAATAAAAGAACTCATGACAGGAATTCAGCTTGGTATTCAAGGAAGTTGGCACGAGAAATAGCTTGAGAATCTTCTTAGGTTGATTGAGCCAGTCCAGAGCTTCCAGATGATGGTTAGGCCAGTCCAGCTTCAGGGATGAATGGCCAGTCCAGAGCTATAGCGACCGTGGCTTGTAAGTGTGCAATGAGTGCGGCGAGTCTAGTAAGTGGGTATAGTGAGTGGCGTATACCAGCGATGGTAGTGATAGGTAGGTGAGTAATGATAGGTAGGTAGGTGAGTAGGTAGTGAGTGGGTGGTAGACGGTCCCCCAAATTCAGGGAACTATAACCTAACCTCACATGTTGATGTTCACGAGTGGCTTTGCTGGGAGCTGGGAGAGCTATTTCTCGATAACGAGCGTGAGAATGTTGCCAGAAAAAGTTTTGATTGGAAAATACTCTCTAGCTAACGTTACTTAATATAAATATTATTATTATAATGTGCACTAAATATGTATGTTTCAACTGCAAAGAGTTGGCAAAAATTACTTGAAGTTTAGTCCTATTTTTATTACTATAAATGAAGGTTATTTTAATACTTGTAATTTTATAACCTTTAAAGCAGTGGTTCCCAAACTAGGGGGCGCGCCCCCCTAGGGGGGCGCAAATTCATCTGCTCAAAATTGTTTGTTTAATTAGAATAATAAAATCATTCAAAGAACAAATATTTGTCATTTCATACATACAAAGTATAATTATAGCAGTCACTCCAACCCGTTTTCTATTAAGATAGTTGTCTTTAAACGTTTTGGACAAGTCAATGATACCAACCACACTGACACCCCTGAGGGACTCGCCACAAACTCCCAATACTCCATCCCGTCAACCTGAGCACATATTCCCCTTGTCCACGGTAGGGATTTATTCCACTCTTCAATTCTGGATCACATACGTGTATGAGTGACATTGTAACCTTGACGATTTGCAAGGGTAGAACGATGCAGAATGGAATGTCTTGTTGATTGTGTGAAATACTCGTTGTGATCGAAAGTGTGATATGTGAATAATACGCGGTGAGTTTTGTACGTTAGTTTGAATGTATGTGGTGAACTGTGTGCGTTGATTCCAGTATAGGCGGCGAAAAGTGTGTGTGACAAATTAAGTGTACTGTATATGTTGCTGGGTTGATGGTTCAATCGCCATATCTATTCACTTAATAAAAAACGTTAATGAAATCTCAGACAGCAGAAAGAAGCGAATCTATTATAAAAAGTGGAAATGATAAAACAAAGCCAAAAAACACGATAACAGACTAAACCACTGCAAACACAAACTCAACTCTCGACACGTAAACAAAACTAAACCACCGTGCGTGCACTACTCTACATCACACCAAAAACGTGCCGCCATCATATCACAATTCAGTCATCGCCAAAATTGCTAATATAAGATCCAACAAACAAAGGTACATGAGCACAACTATGCCAAGGTCAACTGTATGCAAAATATCGCTCGTCAAATCAACACATTAGATCACAGTATTACTGAGCATTTTCGTGCGTGTAGTTTTACTCCGTTTGCTTCTTCTCGTTGTATTTTCAGCAGTTGTTCTCATTGTCATTATTGTTAAGATATAAGCCACGTTGTGTGCTGAATATTTTTGGTATGTTACAGATTTATGATTTCCAGTTGTGTGATCTATGTTATATGAATGTGTGGTGTGGTGCATGTCAATACGGTATGTTATATAACTACTTAGTTCCATGGTGCAGTTTATAAGTTTGTTGCTATTTTCACTTTGAAGAAATGTCTGGGGCAAAGAAAAGAAAGTATTCAGATGAATATATCAAGTATGGCTTCACTGTTATAGAGAGGAATCGATTTCATCTCCCTCAGTGTGTCATATGCCATACAGTCCTCCGCAATGACGCCTTAAGACCTGTTCGTCTGGAGCGACATTTGAGCACAAACCACAAAGCATTAAAAGAAAAGCCAAAGGAGTTTTTCACAGCCAAACTGCATGAGCTGAATCGTATGAAGCTGGACTCAAGCAGTGTTTTTCATCAAGAAACGTAGAAACTGGTGGAAGCATCTTACGAGCTGTCACTACTTATTGCAAAAGCAAGGAAGCCTCACTCTGTGGGGGAGACCCTTGTAAAACCCTGCCTTTTGAGTGCTGTAAATACTGTGCTTGGGGAAGAAAGCCAAAGAAAGTTAATAAAGATTTCCTTATCAGATAACGCAGTGAAGCGTCGCATTGACGAACTTTCAGAAGACATAAAAGAACAAGTTTTAGACAAAATAAAAGCATCTCGCTTCTTTGCAATACAGTGCGATGAAAGTACTGATGTTGCTCACATCTGCCAGCTGCTTGTTTATTCTCGATTCGTGGATGAAGGAACTGTGAAAGAAGAAATTCTTTTCTCAGCAGCACTGGAGACAACAGCAAAGGCCATCGATGTTTTTTCAAAGGTTGATGAGTTTTTCCAAGAGCACGGTCTTTCATGGGAAAAATTAGTCGCTGTTTGTACTGATGGTGCCCCATCAATGATTGGATCTCGCTCTGGATTTGTGAAGCTGGTGAAAGAAAAAAATTCTGCTGTAACTGGGACTCACTGTGTTATCCACAGACAATCATTAGCAAGCAAAACTGTGCCTGGTAATTTACGCAGTTCACTGAATTTAGCAATAAAAGTGGTGAATTTTGTAAAGAATAGCTCTTTGAATTCTAGGCTTTTCGCAGCTCTTTGCTCAGATTTGGGCACTGATTACAAGACTCTTCTGATTCACACCAAAGTCCGCTGGCTTTCCAAGGGAAACATACTGAATCGTCTTTACGAGCTCAAAGATGAAGTGTAAATTTTCTCGCAGAAGCAGAAACAAGACAAACTGTATGAAGCATTCAGAGAGGAAGACTTTAAGCTCTCACTAGCATAACTTGTGGACTTTTTTGAGGCTATCAACAACCTCAATTTGAAGTTACAAGGAAGAAACACAAACATCATTACACACTCTGATGTGATCAGAGCTTTCACCGAAAAAAATCATCTTTGGAAACGAAAAGTACAAGTTGGGAACTTTTCATCGTTCCCACATCTGAATGAGCTCTTATCTGAGAAGAGAAACATTGAGCAGTATGACGTGACAAAAGAGGTTTTATCACATCTGCATTCCCTTGCTGAGGAATTTATGCACTATTTTCCAGATGTCTCAATGGAGAATTCTCTTTGCACATTGGTGCAGAATCCAATTAACACTAATGTGGAGTTGTTACTGGAATCACTGCAAGAGGAAGCCATCGATTTGAAATGTGACTCTAGTCACATTTCTGGGAATCTAGTCTGGGAATTGTAAATGGGGCTTATGATGAGGTTATGATCCTTGTATATGTATGTTGAATGTTTAAATGTTCCACCTTGAATGTGTTCGACTTTAGTATGTTTAAGGTTAATGTGTAACGCTGTGATGAATACTCTTGTAACAGAATGCGTTTAGAGTCAGCTAGTGGTAGAGAACCATTGTCTCAGGGCGTTCTCTGGTTCCGGTCCCTTTCTTGTGCCTGCCGTTGCCATGTAAACATTGGTGTCTGTACTATAACCAAAACTGTGTTCACTGAAATAAACCTGGTTAGCGTAATCACGCTCCTGTGATTTTTTTAACCTTCTAACAATGGTTATGGGCCCAGAACACGCTCCAAAGATAAATCTTCAGTGAACACAGTAAGTCTCGAAACAAACTGTGGTGACTACAAGGAAGCGTAGAAGTTTGTTGACTTAACACAGTGCAGCAAGTGTGGAAAACATGGCAGATTCTAACAGTGGTAAAAGTTGCATGAAACCACTCAATGAGAGAAATTATCCAACATGGAAGATACATATGAGGATGTGTCTTGTG
>VCRD01004405.1:3543-46030 GCA_006783055.1 Trinorchestia longiramus
TACTTTTAGACGGCATGGGACTTCGGTATTGAACCAAGAATGGGCCAAACGGCTCGTTCCTATTGCCTTATTCTATTCTATTCTAGTGTAACTGTGAACTGCTTAGTCTTTGCAATGAGCGCTTGAAGGTCGGGGCTTTTTGGTGAACCGTTGTACTTTTCTCTTTCTTTCACATTGATGAGCTGTTAGTCTATTCTAAGAGTGAGACTTGACCAGAGGTGTTTTGAATAGAATATGGCAACAGGAACGAACTGTTTGGTCCATTCTTGGGCTGCTACCCGAGTCCCATGCCGTCTAACGTAAAGGCATCAATCACGCACATGCACCTCAATTATACATAGATATTTCAATCTCGTGCATACACCTTAATCCCTTACAAACATTTCAGTCAGTTGAATGAATCCACTCCTCATCGCATTGAGAATAAAAGTATTTCACTATTCGTTGTATTGAAAAATCATACGGCTGTTTCACTCCTCACATTAAAGATATAGCTATTTCCCCCCCTCATATCAAAAATCAAACTATTCAATATTCATCGTATAAAAATCAAACAATTTCGGTATTCACATAAGAATGAAACATTTCTCTATTGATCACGTTATATATCGAAGGATTTCACTATTGATTGTAATATAAATCAAAGGATTTCACCATTGATTATTATATAAATCAAAGGATTTCACTATTTATCGTATGAAAAGTCAAACGATTTCTCTCTTCAGGATATTAAAATAAGTGATCAGGGTATTAAGACCAGTGTTCAGAGTATTAAAACCAGTGATCAGAGTATTAAAACCAGTGATCAGAGTATTAAAACCAGTGTTCAGGGTATTAAAATCAGTGATCAGGGTATTAAAACTAGTGATCAGAGTGTTAAAACCAGTGTTCAGGGTATTAAATCTAGTGTTGCATTGCAGCCTGAGGTGCGCAACGCGAGCAAGTTGTCGAGCTTCAGTGCTGAGGACGCTAGTATGGAAGCCTCTAGCCTGAGCAGCACGAGTGGCAGCATGAGCAGAGGAGGAAGTGGTGTGCACGGCAGCAAGTTGAGGAGGAGCTCATCTCAAGACCGCGGTAATGACTGTGAAGGCAGTTCTGAGGAGAGCAACGATAGCATGCGACTCATGCGGTACTTTGCTGCTGCCTCGGCCGCTGCAGCTGCTGCTCCCCCTGCCTCCCCGTGTTGTGGAGGGGACGGTGGTAGTGGTGGAGGGGGGCCGTCGACTTCTTCGGTGTGCCACCCCGACGGTAGGTTGCTTGTGTACAAATCCAAACTGTGCTGTGCAAACCTTAGGTGGTTTGTGCTGTGCAAACCCCAGATGGTTTGTGTTGTGCGAACCTCAGATGGTTTGTGCTGTGCGAACCTCAGATGGTTTGTGCTGTGCAAACCCCAGATGGTTTGTGCTGTTCAAACCCCAGATGGTTTGTGCTGTGCAAACCTCAGACGGTTTGTGTTGTACAAACCCGCGACGGTTTGTGCTGTGCAAACCTCAGATGGTTTGTGCTGTGCAAACCTCAGATGGTTTGTGCTGTGCAAACCTCAGATGGTTTGTGCTGTGCGAACCTCAGATGGTTTGTGCTGTGCGAACCTCAGATGGTTTGTGCTGTGCGAACCTCAGATGGTTTGTGCTGTGCAAACCTCAGACGGTTTGTGCTGTGCAAACCCGAGACGGTTTGTGCTGTGCAAACCTCAGACGGTTTGTGTTGTACAAACCTCAGACGGTTTGTGTTGTACAAACCCGAGACGGTTTGTGCTGTGCAAACCTCAGACGGTTTGTGTTGTACAAACCTCAGACGGTTTGTGTTGTACAAACCCGAGACGGTTTGTGCTGTGCAAACCTCAGACGGTTTGTGTTGTGCAGACGGTATGATGAAACAAAACACACACGCACATGATGAAATCTAACTCTTTGTGTACAACTGGATACACTTCTTCCCACCAAAACACATGTACAATGTGTACAATAAATGACCGTCATGACTAGATATGAGTAAACATTGGGCGTTGTAGGATGTGCACTAAACTGTAAAATGGTCATTACTGCTTGGGCAAATCCCATTGCTGCTTTGCTATTTTCCCTCACGTTTAATAACTGGTCCAACAATTCACTTAGCCGCACTTTCCAACTGCATCACCCTATTTACATCCGCCGCTGCTTCTACAATGATGATGTTTTCCGGCTGAGAGAACTGGGTACACGCCTTCTATGTTCTTAAAAATTATTATCCTCTTCTCAATTCTTCTTTATACCCATACTTCACTTAAAATTAACCCCTTTTTAGCCATATTCACTTCACTCTTGTTTCATCGTTGTTTATTTTATGCCTCGTTCTTTTTTTCGACGCTCTTCGAATGAATTATTTATCGTCTATGCTTCCACTTCTTTACTCATTCCCATGTCTTTTTCTATAGGTGTATTCTCTCGTATATCATGATATTTCCTGTGCATCGTCTTTATAAATTGATTGAATGGTTCTCTCCCATGTATAGCTCACTTTCTTTGGCCAACTCTTAGTTATACTTAATATTATACCCGTCCGAACTGCTTTGGATTGTGTCTCGTGCCTTTCATCTTCAAAAACAGTCAGCTCTTATGTTCGTGCTCTACTTTTGCACAGTCAGGTCTCAAATGAATACAGACGCATCCATTTCATTTGGTCTCTTCTATACATCCAAGTGAAATTTTTCTCTGGCATTTTATAAAACTCTTACTCTGTCACTTGACCAGCATCAATGTAAACTAAAATGGTTAATATGTAGGGTTTGAGGAGGCAACCTCCGCTTTCACATCCCTTCTCTCTGTATTTCTGTTTCCTCACACTATTTGGCTCCCCCCTCCTCTTTTTATCTCCTTTTTATCTCATTCCTCCCTCTCCCTATTTCCTTCCTCCTTCTCTGTATCTCTTTCCTCTTGCTCCGTATCACCTTCCTCCCTATCACCTCCATCTGCTTCTCTTGCGTGGAAGAATAAATACAAGGTAGGAAATCTTCCACCTCCTTCCTTCATTTTTTCCAGTTGACTATTATGTCTCACTTCCACGGAAGAGAAGTGAGAATGATCTTTCTTTACAATAATGATTATATCTTACCCATGACCATTAAGGTCATAACACACAGACGACTTTGTACACGGTCATAGCCCCCATGCCCTTATAACTACACTCACTGAAAAAATGAATTCTTAACAGTATTTGTTACACAGAGTTAACCAGCTGTAAGACACCTCAGTGTTTAACCCGTTAACGACCACCTATAGTCTCAAAGAAAGAAATACAGCAAAACCACGCGTAAACACACCAGCACTTTGGCTGGTCATGCTGCTGGTAGCGTCTAAACAAACAGAACTGTAAAATGTTCTCAGAGTTGTGTGGCTCTCGAGTCCAGTGCTAGCTTGATGAACATCTTGGGTTCTTTTTCAAAAGAGGACATCAAGGTCCTTTTGGCCGTTAAAGGGTTAATACTTATTGTGGGCCGAAGTTATATGATCTAAAGTATGCTCTCAAATGCGACACTAAACTACTTCACACACACACTACAATTCCTCTACCTAAATTATACAACTAATACATTGGCTAAAATTTCACTTTACGATTTCGATGTGTGTATTTTTCCATATGATCTCCTCACCGTTGTGGTGAGGGGAAGAAGACATACATCACAATTTTCGTTCATCACATCACTCACTCATCACTCATCCATGCCCCAACGTGAGTGACGTGTAACAGTCGCACACCACTCAGAGGCGCCTCTCGAGACCTTTAGAACGAATTGGCAATAATTGGGTACGAGACTTCAACGTCTGTGCAAGGTTGGTGTGTAGTTCATAAATTGTTGCCTTCAAAATCTACTCGTCTAAATTTATAGTTAACTAAATTTAGAGTTATTGTTACTTACCGTAAGTGAAACTATCGACGAACTAAATTTATAGTTATTTCGTTTACATTTATATTTATTTCGTATAAATTTATAGTCATTTCTTTTAAAGTTATAGTTATCTTGTCTAAAGGTATAGTTATTAATACGTGCCATAAGTGAAATAGTTAATAACTGAAGTGATTTTATCATTCTGGTGGAGACGAAGACAAATGATGAAGTTTTAGATAGTGCTGTTTTATTGATGACGTGTGTTTTGATGTCACTTTGATTTTTATCTGACAGCTAAACGCATTATTTGAAAAATTTGATGTGTGCAACCAGTATGTTGCTCTCTATTGCTATTACGCTATTGTAATCTAGTCGCTTCATTCCAATTTTAGTTTAAATTGTTTATAACATCTTTTCTCTATTTTTTTAAGATTCACAAGATATAAATTTTTCGAATGTACCAGTAATATTTCAGAAGCAAGAGCATTTCCTTATTTACGTGATTTATTTAAGCAACGCTTATAGGTATTGATCGAATGAACCTAAAAATTCAATTTATCGCTGGAGGACTTTTGAAATTTTTATTCTATAAAAACGGAAGACGACAGTTATTAAAATAACTTTAATCTCTTTCAACAGAGTAATATTAATTTTGTCTCTCTCCGAAATACTTAAATTTTTAGCGAAATAAGTTTCTTCCGTGTTCAATGTAGTAGTTTTTTAACCACAACATAGTGTGTCTTCGTCATGCTAGAAAAACCTCGTGATACGCTAATTGCAGTGCTTGATAAAAAGAATAATGGTTAATCATGTTGTTATCAAGTTCCGTCTATGTAGTGCAAGATTGACAGGTAGTTCTACTGTGCAAACTGCTCTCGATTTTGTCTAAATTATGAAAACGGTTCTCGATCTTGTCTAAATTATGAAAACAGTTCTTGTTTTGGTCAGAATTTTGGAAACAGTTCTCGATCTTGTCTAAATTATGGAAACAGTTCTCGATCTTGTCTAAATTATGAAAACAGTTCTCGATCTTGTCTAAATTATGAAAATAGTTCTCGATCAAAATTATGAAAACATTCTCGATCTTGTCTAACTTATGAAAACAGTTCTCGATTTGGTCATTATTTTGGAAACAGTTCTCGATCTTGTATAAATTATGGTAACAGTTCTCGATCTTGTCTAAATTATGGAAACAGTTCTCGATCTTGTCTAAATTATGGAAACAGTTCTCGATCTTGTCTAAATTATGAAGAAGACTGTTCTCGAGTTCAGGGCGCTATCACGCATCACTCAATAACTCTCATCCCATGCTACTGATGCTATAGACTTTTTATGATGTATGTTACCTTGTAGTCTGGATCTCTTACCACATGTTCATACTTTTTCCTTTTTCAGAGTAGCTGACCAAAAGAGCTGTTGGTGCACTGTACTCGAGGAATATTTTCCTCTTCATTATTCACGTCTTTGTTTTTATATTTCGTTGGTATATGACGAATGTTTGAAAAATGTCTTTAAAAAATGTCTTAGAAATGATGAAGTGCATCCGGTAAATGTTCACAATTTTCTACTGATTTTTACGTGGTAGCAGTTTTGTAATGATCATGAAATAGATGCTGTGAACAGTGAAAAATCCTCAAAACATTTTGTGAAATGCGTCAAACATTTTCTAAAATCCTTAAAACATTACGTAAAATCTTTAAAACATTACGTAAAATCTTTAAAACATTTTCTAAAATCCTTGGAACATTAGTATGCAAAATCCTTGAAATGTTTCATAAAAATCCTTGTGGATTAATAAAGCCGAGAGAGTAAGGCAAGCACAACATTGATCCATGTGCTATGTCAATTATGTTTTGATAATTATAGCTAAAGTTGTAGTGTATTGTAACATCTGGAGGAGCGCCATTTTAAAGACCCTAATATTATTGAGTAAAAAATCAGGTGTAGGAGTTTAGTGTACTTCTCAATAACTGTCTTCTAACTTGTACTTCCTAACTCATCCATTGTAGTTATTCCAACCTGAATACTTCCTACCTAATCCGTAATTATTAATCGAACTTAAATACTTCCTAATTAATTCATTGTTATTATTACAACTTAAATCTCTCTAATCAAGCCATTGTGGTTATTCCAATTTTAATACTTTCTCACTAATCCATTATTATTAATCCAGTCTAAATGTTTTCCAACTAATACATTGTAGTTACTTAAACTTAAATACATCCTAAAAAATTATTCTTACTATTGTTATCAATTGATGATGACGTGGAAAGTTAGGCGAGTTGTTCATCGCGATGTCAACATTATTTCAGAATTTTTCAAGACTGCAAAATTGTTAGAGCTCATTGCTTGTTTACATTTTCAAAATACTTGAAATAAATATAGCTTTTATGGTATAAATTATAGCTTTTTTATGGATGGATATTGTTTTCATTAAAATCTGAACATCAATTGAATAATGTTCCTTATTTGAATCTATTGAATGTTTTTAATGAGGAATATCTTTTCAGTTTTGGTTTACGAATATATGCAGCCATAATAACAATTCATAAAATTTTTCGTAGTTATGAAATTGCATTACAAATATAGTTGGGCCTATGTTCATTTCTTGAATTTAAGTGATGGTTTGAATTCTAACTTGAAAGGTATTGCTAAATTTGCAGTTCTGTTTTTTATGTAAACTTTTATTTCAGCCTTCTCATAACTTAAACGTTGTGTCATATGAGTTATTTAGTTGACTAAACAACACATTTGTTAATACATCTATATATCTTATACTTTCTTACACTAGAGTCAAGGCGCCTTGTTTTTCCACGTATAATAAACTTAACGCATCTTGTTATCCCATATGATGGGAAGCTAATGCTTGTCTATATATCAGGACACGGAAGCTGCAATGGCGGCATGGGAATTCGCCGTCAAAACAGTTTCAACGGCTCTTCAGGTTTTCCTAGCGGCGGCGCTAGCTGTCAGGACTTAGAGCGGGCATCTACCGGTAAATATTACGGCTGTGAGAACGACCGTAACGGGAAGTACGTCTACACGGCCCCGTGTGACGGTGACCTTAGCACCGTCGTAGCAGTGCTACGCGACAGCAGCGGCCACTGCAAAGTGGAGGACAAGATAGAGGACTCTGCACTGTCTTCGCCTGCTGAAGATTGGCTAGCTTCTGAAGCGTCGCTCTTCCGCGCCCTGCAAAAAGTTTTTCTAAATAATTATTGCGCCATTGCTCAATCTATCATGTCCAAAACATGTCAACAGGTGGGTTGTTTTGTGCAAGTATCGTCAGTTCAGCGGATTACTCTGAATATAGGTACTGAAAATATTAGTGCTAGAATTTAATGATTTGCTGAAAGGTTTTTATCGTTTTATATTTAATTTCCAGTGGATGCATATGAATATTTTTCATGTTGACAATTTATTTCCTTTACATTTAAGCATATGTAAGATTTTGGAAACTAGGAAGCTTCTATTGTCAACGAACAATAATGTTTACTTGTTCTTCGTCGGGGGCACGCTGAAGAAAATGGACCTTTTGCTCGAGGCCCATTGCTAATAAATACTGTGATTAAAAATGTGTTCCTTGTAACGGCGATTCTTCGTTTCATCATTATTTTTTATTCTACAGAGTAAGATTCCCGAGTTTCTCTTACAGCGTATGCTAAAATTGTTTGTCCAAATGTAGAGATCTTACGCAGATCTGGTATGTGGCTCGCCCAGCGCTGATTCAGCGATGGTCGAGGGAGAGAGTTGAGAGGAAGTCCACTTTGTTTCTCTGTATGAACCTCCATGCTACCGTAAAAATTTTCTTGCTTTGTTTTGGAAGGAATTCTATATATATAATCATTCTGTTAATTGTTAGGTGTACGAATTCTCCCGCTTGGAGAGCACGGAGCTGCCTGCGGACTCTGTTCAGAAGGACAACACGCCGCCACGGAAAAAGAAAAAGAAGCACAGGCTCTGGTCTATGCACTGTCGCAAGATTCAGGTGACTTGACTTCTGTAGTTTGTGTTAAAACGTGCACACACAACCGTAACGTATTCACACAGACCTCCTTAATGTGATTATTTTCACAGACCCCCTGAACGATTTGGGTGCTTACAGTCTCGTGGACTTCTGAAGCTCACAATTTTTTTACCATTTTGAAATTAATTATTTAAACTTACATTAAAGTTGAACCCTTTAATTGAAACACGTAGTTCTAATTTGTGTCTCAATATTTCTGAGCAAATGATGTGATGATCATTGACGAGAGCTTGATGTGTCTGGCGTACAGCTGAAGAAAGACTCGAGCAACAACCACGTGTACAACTACTCGCCCTGTGACCACCCCAACCAACCCTGTGACCAGAACTGCGGCTGCATCCTCACTCAGAACTTCTGTGAGAAGTTCTGCCACTGCAGCCAGGACTGTAAGTAATTCTGCTCTAAATTATCTCTCTGTGATGGCAGGAATTTGTTCTTCTACAGATGTTGGCAGGAATTTCCTCTTCTATAGAATTTAGTTCCTAAATAAACATTTTGTCCCTTATTCTGTAAGTGTTCCCACATTAGACAACGGTATTAGGAATTTGGTGGATGTTGTTTTTGGACAAAATTACTTCATTTAGCTGCATTTTAATGTCCAGGATAAGTTCCCACATGTCGTGCAGAGTCGCATTTAAATGCTGCGTGAGTTACGCCTAGCATGATAATGAATTATTTATACGACATTATAACACAGTTAAGGGATATGCCCGCAGGTTAACGCAGGGTTCCATGGTGTGAGTGCAAAGCTTCATTTGGAATAGATTTAAAATATAAAAAAAATATGACAACAGAAACGGAGCGAGTGGGGTCCATTCTTGAGTTGCTACCCAAGTCCCACGCCCTCTAAAGTTAAGGCATCAATCATGCTCAGGCACCAGGTGTAGGATAGGAGGAGGAAGCATGATAGTTATGCATGCGGTCATCAATTTTTGCTGAATAATACAGCTAAAGTGACAATAACACAGGAAAGCGTTCTGCCGGCAGGTCAGAACAGATTTCCAGGCTGTCGGTGCAAAGCGTCGTGCAACACGAAGCAATGTCCTTGCTTCCTCGCGGTGCGAGAGTGTGATCCTGATCTTTGCACTACCTGTGGTGCCAACCAATTCACTGTTGCCAAGATCACGTGCAAGAACGTCTCTGTCCAGCGTGGTCTTCGTGAGTAATGCATTTTTACGGGGTCTTCATGAGTAATGCATTTTTACGGGGTCTTCATGAGTAATGCATTTTTACGGGGTCTTCATGAGTAATGCATTTTTACGGGGTCTTCATGAGTAATGCATTTTTACGGGGTCTTCATGAGTAATTCATTTTTATTTGACATTCGTGAGTAACATTTACGTGACATTTTTCAGTAGCATTCGTGAGTAATGCATTTTTACGTGGTCTTTATGAGTAATTCACTTTAAGTGACATTCGTAACATTTATGTGGCATTCGTGAGTAGTACATATTTTTACGTGGTCTTCGGGAGTAATATATATTTTTTGCACGCATGTGCTGTATACTTTTATAGAGTGGATTTTAGGATCTTTCTCGTTAAGGATAGGGAGGCTGAAATCAATTTCATCGCCTCACATATCTGCGCCCTTTACGCTTTTAAAAAAAGGTTTTCACCCTTGCAAGCTTTTGGCCGAATTACTCGACAGACCGTTTCTATTTTTCACTCTCAAATATTAGATTGCTTCAGCACCCGGACTACTTTGACAAAATGTCAGACGTGTGATGGGGTTCCCAAAGAGCTGTAATTCCATCGTTTTCTAACGTATATACACTCTTCTGCCAAAATGATTATAATACTGTAGAATAGAATGAGGCGATAGGAACGAGCCTTTTGGCCCATTCTTAGGTTGGTATTCAAGCCCATGCCGTAATTCTAGCCAAGCGATGGTCATACACAAACTGACCACCGCGGCAGCGGCCTTCGAACCCAGGTCTTCTTGCATCGCAAACGAGTTCGCTCACCAGTCGACTAAGATGGTAATAAAGCAAAATAAACTGAAGAACGTTAAATTTTTTAATTTCTATAGTACAAAATGGGACGCATTGGGTTTCCCTATGATACTTCGTAAGTCTACGATCATTCTTTGAAATTCGTCTTTTTCTCTAAATTTTTTCTTTTCTTCGTCATCCAGCACCGTATCTATCATGTGTAATTTATATGCTCGCTTTATAGTCGGTACACTTTGTTGTATGGTTTTTCTTTCCCCTTGTATCTTATTTGCATTTGATCAGGCCTCTGAGATTTTTTTCTGTTGAAGCCGTTGTTCAATTTTCGTGAATTGTGGGGGACAAATAAAACCTTATAGTTCTAGTCTGCAAAGTACTACAAACTGAAAGAACCTTACTTCCGGCTTGATTCTCATGGAAAAGACAGGAAATAAGAGTGCGGTGACGTGATAACATTTTATTGCCGGTGAGATGCCCATCAAACGACAAAAGAAAGCGACGAGGCAGTAGGTAATGTGTACACCCTGGCTCAGAGCGTGTAGAATTGGAGGCCTGTAAGCGCTGGGCAATAAAACTTAGTGTAAAGTTTTAAGTTTTCTCGTCAGTTACATGCATAGATGATGTAATCAAGAATCTTATATTGACTTATAGTGTATGTATGTACACCTAACATTATCAATCAATACTGATCTTGTTTTTGTTTGTTTTCTTGTGCATCTTATTTGTATCTACTCAGATCGCTCAGATTTGACTAGAACTAGCAGTTTCTGAAATTAATTGTTTTAATAGTGAGAATTATTCAGCAGAAGCTCGGTTTCTTTATGCCACAGTACAATATTTTTGATGTCTGTAGAAGTTGCTGATCTATTTACTGCAGACAAGCACTTGTTGATGGCTCCGTCCGACGTTGCGGGGTGGGGCATCTTCCTCAAGGATTCTGTGAACAAGAACGAGTTCATCTCAGAGTATTGTGGAGAGATTATTTCACAAGACGAAGCTGATCGCCGGGGCAAAGTATACGACAAGTACATGTGCTCCTTCCTCTTCAACCTCAACAACGGTTAGTGTTTTCATGTAAATTTATTGTAGTATATACGGCTGGAGTCAAACTAATTTCTTGTTTTATCTCAATAAGGGTTAGTGTTTTTATTTATTTTTGTTGCGCTGTAGGGTTCAAGCCAAACTAAGACTCTCGATTCTTCTTTAATCACAACAGCTTTTAGTCAAGCTTCATGATCGTTATTTTATATTTTTTATTCCTATGTGTCTTTTTCTGGCAATTTTCCATGTTTCCTTATGGTTAGTATTGTTGCTACTGATCTTCTCAAATTCCATTCACGGTGTAATACGATAAAGACATACGTAGATCCTCATTCAGAATTCAAGGTCCTGCGACTCGAAAGCCAAGTATTTAGCTAGAGCGAACGCCTTTTGACAATTATCGTCGAACAAAACTTCATTTTCTCAATGATTTTTCTAAGTATCTAACTTAAGGAAACGCCATTCAAGTGTCGTGAAACATTATTCTCGGTTCTTAACGCTTTCAGATTTCGTGGTTGATGCTACACGCAAGGGCAACAAAATTCGCTTTGCCAATCATTCTATCAACCCGAACTGCTACGCCAAGGTGATGATGGTCAATGGGGACCACCGCATCGGTATTTTCGCTAAGCGTCATATCGCTTCTGGCGAGGAGCTCTTCTTTGATTACAGGTCAGTCACATTTGGACGTTTGGTGTTGTAGTTGTAATCGACATTTTCTTTTGTTCCCACTATAGAGTATCACGTACTAGATATTGTAGTTCGTGACACTAGAACATTTGGTGTTGTAGTTATCATTGGGTAAAACCGACTGCACATTGTAGGCTGCACCATTTGTTCGCGTCTTATTCCTACTTAATACATGCTCAGCATGCAAACCAAACTGCTAATTATTGATTTGTGATCTGTAGATTTTTGAAAAAACCCAAAGGGTATCCTCTTACGAAATTTTCCTAGTTTATCGGTCAATGTCTCAGAATGTGAAACTTGGTATGTAGTTCTGGCAACGATTTTAGGCAGTTGTTACTGGATTGTAACAACTCTGTTCGTGTAAATTGTTCTGTTGTCGCATCTAAAACTCATGATTTCTAGCCACTCTTTTCTCTGGTGTAATGCTCTGAATTTTTGGCACTTATTGTGATTCTTCAGTATTTGTTTGCATTTTCAACATATTCGTGCCCCATACACGCTTCAACACCCAACTATAAGAAAAGTTATTGATTTGAAATTTTTTCGATTTATGTAAAATAGGCAAAGGGTATTATCCCCTTACGATTTTTTTTTTACATTTTTTGGTCATTGTTTTAGAATTTTATGAAATTTTGTATAACACTCAATTAGCGATTGGAAAAGAGAAAAAATGACTCCAATGCTGCAAATATTATCTGGTATATTATCCATAGGTTATAGGAGCCTGTGTAGCATGGTGCATCTTATTTTTTTGTTGATTATTCGTTAATTTGCACTACTTGTTTGCGTTTTTCGTTTTATTCCTACTCAGTACATTGTATGCTGCTGAACTATGATCTGTAATTATTGATTTCAGATTTCTGAATTTTTGGAAAAAAATGCTGAGGGTATTTCCGTTCGAAATTTGTTACATTTTTTGTTCAATGTTTCAGAATTCTATGAAACTTTGTAACAATCAATTAGCGATAGGAAACACGAAAAATGACTACAATACTGCAAATTTGAGCTGGTATGTTATCCATAGGTCATAGGAGACTGTGTAGGATGATGCATCGCATTTTTTTGTGAATTATTCGTTAACTTACTTTTTGTTTGCGTTTTTTGTTAATTCGCAATTTCGCTCGTAGTCACTTGTATATTGTAAATATTGAAGTATTTAATAAGAATTGTGAGGTGATGGGTGTACAAATACTAATTGGAATTGATGACAAGGAGCATGCAAGCCGCTACTCCTATTGATTTAAGACTCACGTGTACGTATTTAACTTGGCGGATCGTGGTCCTGCAAGTCTTCCATAGAATAAGAATAGAATAGAATGAGGCTATAGGAACGAACCTTCGGGCCCATTCTTGGGTCGGATAATTACTTCGATTGTTTACTCAAGTCCCATGCCTTATTTCTAGCCGCGTCTAACTACTCCCTAGTTGACATTTTGACAATTTTATTTTAGACGTCAAGCAGTAGCAGCATCATCCCTTTTGAAGTAGCATTAATTACTATTCCTTTCGTATTGAAGCCGTTTTAAAGTATGGTTTTACTCGGGTGAAATTAATGATTTGTCTCCTCTTAGGTACGGGCCCACGGAACAGCTGAAGTTTGTGGGCATCGAGCGAGAAATGGAGTTCTTGTAGAGCTGTAACATCCATGGTTGGTGGTCCTTGTTTTTTTTTTCTTTCTAGTAACGTTACGAACTTTCTTAGGTTTTCTGCTAATTTGAAAATAGAAGTAACCGGCTTCTCACGTGTAAAAATGTTAGTCGTTTTTTCTTCTTTATCTTTAGAATTTAAAGCCCAATCGAGGCTCTCTTAGCTTTGGGTAAGTGCTTTTTTGCGCTCAACTTTCCAGCACTGGATAACTTGACAAATGTTTAATATTAACTGTAAAAAGAGTTCCCTCTTTCTTTCTTGCATACAGCTAAACAAAAGTGGAAAAATCGGATGCTCAGAGGTCTGATAATTTTTCATTGATACCAGGAACTGCAAAGCGCACTCACGTGTAAAGTAACGGGTGGAGCAAAAGTCACTTCACACTTTTAAAAATTAATAGAACAAAATTACTGAAGCTAAAAAAGTGGATTTAAGTACAAATCAAATGAAAGAAGAGATCTTGATGTTTTATCAAGTGCCTAGTATACTGATACAGAAGATGTTTTGTATTAAAAAACGGAGTATTATGAAGTAACTTGAAGTGATGTAATAGTACAGACAGTGAGCTAGAATAGTGGAACGTTATTTCAAATATAATATATCATTAGTTACAGTACAGTGGGCCCATATGACAATTAATAAACGAATCTTAATCAGTGTTCAACGTAATGCAGAGTCTGGAAGGACTTGTTCGTTGATTGAAAGTTGTCATGAAGTCAAAGATTCAATCAAAGATGAATTATGCTTGAAATAACTTTCTGCCATTATTGCTTGCAGTGTTTTGAAGTATTAGGTGATTTTTGGTTACTTGATGAAGCTTCAAGATTCTGGCCTTCATTTGATATCACAGCGACATTTTTGGCTATATTGAGTTTAGTTTTATTGATTTTAAAGTGTAGAGTGAGATGCCGCCGGTTATAAGTCATTCCACATCTGCAGCCGCATAATAGAATATTTTTATACGTGCTTGTGAAAAATGTTTTAAATAACGCGGAATAAACGATGATTTTGTTAGAAAGTGTAAGTTCCGCTGAAAACTGGTTTCATAAGTAAGCAACTAGTTTGTTTCAACACTTTGCCCCTCAAAGAAACAATTCTACTCTAATATGTCCTGCCTCATGTGTGATCAGCGCTATTTGTGAGATGTTGCTCTGAGTTCTACGTTCAACATGTCATTTTTTCATTCTTCTTCTTTTCCAATCGGCTGTGGGTTACTGACATTCCCGTGAAACTGCGTGAACGTGTGAGAGTTTGTTTCGTTGGCATAAGCGCTATTTTCAACTGAACTTCAGTTAACCAATTAAAAGATGATCCGTAGTACTAGCTCGAATAGTCGTTACGTACCTCTATGTAAGTATGAACTCGGTAGACAATAACATAAGTGCAGTCAATGAATAATTGTACTGTCTCAACACTGCCACTTAATGCCTAAATATTACACTCCGATGAGCAGTTTACCTAAACGTTTTCTTACTGCCAAAGAGTTCCTTGTCTTGTATGTTTCATAGGAGTTTAACTGTTCAGTTTATATGAGGTGAGGACTACTGATAAAATTATGTTTAGATAATTTGTTTTATATAGAAAGGACAATTTTCCTTATGATCAAATGAGTGTGAATGTTCGTTGGAGAAACCCGTATTAGGGTTCTAGACAGTCAAGTTGTGCAGTAGTTTTTTCACTAATGTGCAAAGGTCGAAAGACGCGTAGTGTTCTAGCACGTTTTATGTAACCAAGGGGGAGACCTCAGGTGCCAGAGAGGAAGATTTTTTCTCTAGGCATGGAACTGACTCATTGCGTCTGTCATAGAAAAAAGATTTCATGTTACGGTTTGGAATGACTTCTTGGATCTGTGAGCTGCGATTTTAGCGAGTAGCTTCGTATGTGAATACATTATTTGATGGCCTAAGAAGTTTCTCCAAATGGACTTCTTAGCCTCAAGCCTAGGAAAATTTAGTATTGTTATTAGGATTTCTTTTATCTGGTATCTAATAAAAAAAGTTGTCACTCGACGTCCTATCATTAAACGATGTTCAAAAACTAGTGCTGCTGTAAAGCTACGTTAACCGCCATGCCTGATATCAGAGATTTGTCACTACCGCCACGACTTTACCATTTTACGACTTTATCATTTAACCTTCCGTAAATATTTTAAATTAATTTTTGAAAATAATTATTAAAAATTTGGAAATGTACCACCAGTGGTACATGCGGCGGTAAGTGAAATCCTCAAATGTACCACCGGTGGTACATGTGGCGGTTAACGTGTTAAGAGCAAATTAAGTTGATGGAAGCGGCTCGTTTTACTGAGTTTTCTGGCATGCAGTCTGCGAAAGTCATTCTCAGAAAACAGTTCTCCAATCTGAGTTACATCGAGTCGAAAAAGACTTCCGGCACAAAATAAATTATTGACCGAGATCTAAAACTTTGATTAGTACAATTAATACTGCAACGAAACATTTCGTTCTCTGCCACGTAATTATTATTCAAAAACAGGTTTAGTAGGGTATTCACGCATGGTTTAAGCTAAATCGTTTACTAGTTAACATTTTAATGATACTCAAAGTTTCATCCACTAGATAGCTAATTGACAAACCAAATAACTCACGTGAATTGAAGCGCATTAGGGAGTAGTAAACATTCAATAATGAGAACAACAGAAGCATCACATTATAGTGCTAACTTCTGACCGCGAAGGAAAACAAAGAGCCCAATATTGTTAATAAAAGTTCCCAAAAGCGGAATGATAACAGTGAGGAGGATCTACTCCCGTAACATCGAGTTTAAAATATTTACTGTAGATTAACGACATGATTGAAAGCCGTCGCTCTTGCAGTGCACACAGACTTATTAAGCAGTTCTCGGTAGAGGAGAAACTGTACGTAATGTTTGGCGCTGTTGACTCGCACATCAGTTTTAATGCCAAAGTCGTTCACAGAACAAGCATTCTGAAAGGTAAATAAGACCGGCAACCATCAATTGAGATACAACCGAAAGGGAAAGAGAAAAATTATCTTGCAGTGGAAGGAAGACGACGAAGTTACATAAAAATTGCGAGGGGTGGTCATTCGCAAAGAATGCAATTATTTCTCACTTATTATAGCATTAATTAGCGGCATCGGTCAGCCTTTCATGGATGACTATCGTCTCACACAGTTGCCTTGTCACGCCTTACACTAGCATGCAGCAGAAACTCTTCCAACGATACCTATAAGTGATACCGAGACTGACAAGTAAATTGAGGTGAGGAGTACTTCGTTTACCCAAAACTGCAGAGTTGGCAGCGATCTGTTCTTCGACAAGTCATAACAGGATCCTTTGCAGTTTTAGCAGAAGCCCCTTTCCTCAAAAACGAACACCGAAGATAGCACACCTTTTTGTCAGTGCTGCTAAATAGTTTGAAACACGTGAAAAGTGACTTTCTAACCTGTTAAGAGCAATGAAAATCATCTATTGCACTGGTGAAGGCCACCTCTCTAAAACAACTGCACACAAGTGTTGTCTACATGCGTACTTCGCTTCGTAAGAACTCCGAATCAGGTCGTGATATTCTATCGCCGGCCTACCTGAGATACTGAACTCTGCGTCGGTGTTAGACCCCGACTATAACTGCTCAGTTATTGCACTTCAAGCTGTTAGTTCGTTCCTCTACAACGGAGGAGCAATGCGCAGAAACGTTAGCCTATCAAACGAAGTTTGACTTTCTTTTACTGCGTATAAGATACTTAGAAACGAAAGTGAGCTTGATCTCATAAAAGCACATCTACAAGGGGTAGTGATTATTCTTCACCGTAAGAGTTAATAATTATACAAGAACCATAAACTTTGGATGCACCTCTAGAGGGTGAACAATAGCAACTGGAAGACGAAAATTTCCTTGATTGAGTCACAACAGACGGAACTCAAAATACTGGTCCCAGATCTCAAATTAGAAACTCGTTTCTTTTCTTTGTTCGTACTCATACTTAGGAGGATGAACTTTTCTAAAGGTAACCGTAAAATGAATAAAGGCTTTAACTGATATGCGCAAATTTAGCGGTAGGTGAAATGCAAGAATAGTCTTTAGAATATCTGCTTGTAAGAGCCAAGCAAAATTAGACCTTGCGTCTTCCTGAAGCCGAATTCATTCAGAGACAGGAAGGAAAGGTCAACGAACAGCCTACGCTGAGAGAAGACAGAACGCACACCTATTAAGAAACGGGGGACACTCGCAAGAACAACAGATGGCAGTAAGAGAGGCGGCAATAACAGCGTTGTGGTCTCACAAGTAGGAGTGTATGTAACGTTAAAATAGAGGGTGTCACACTCAGAACGTGTTATTCGAAAATATAAACCATTTAATCACATTCACTAGTGATATAAATTGCAATTTACGGAAAGCAAACCTTCACGAAAAAGGTTCACAAAGAAACTTCTTAATATACTGAAAAAACTGCCTCATTGAAGTTTCGATATTCCACAATAAATGCACTCTTAAAGCTAGTTTTAAAAAACCGCGCTTTGGCCGGACAGCACTTCAAGAACAGTAGTTTGGTAACTGAGCGTCACAATTATAACTGTCCTTGAATTTGACATAATCTTCCGATAGTTCATATTTGCCGCAGTGATTTTTAAAATGTATCAGCGACTTGATGTCAAAGTTATCCAAGTATTTCTCGACTAAGTCCCTAACAGGGAGGATTTCATTTCGATTTTAAACCGGGTAAAAGCAACGAAACATCTTTAGGTTACGTACATGTCCTTATGAAGTGGAGAGACAGATCTTGTATGTGAACACCTAGAAGCTCGTAGCTCACAACACCGCTATTGCTCCTCCGCCAACACACATAATACACTGCACAGCACTCAACCATAACAACTTGCACTACAATCGATACAATAGGATTAATGGTATTTATTAATAGTTCATCATTAGTAATATCTTCTAAAATTCATTCATCACTAAAATAATAAGGCCCTCTACCTGATAAACAAACTAAGGAGACTCCCTGAATGTATCAATATTATTTATTATCATCAAAAATAGCACATATATGCTGTATACTAATGCGGCCTTTTGATAAAAAGGGGGATCCTCCGAAAACAAGGACAGTTTTTGATCCCCGGACATGGACAAAATCTATCAACAGGAAGAAATTTGGGCAGACGTTCACACAAATATGTGAAGAAACGAAAGTAAAAGCTTAAAACAAAGCTGCAAGACACGAAGAAACAACGAACGATTGGAAAAAACAACAGTACGAACAGACGATCGAGATTTAAGACTCCTGGTTTAATCACTTTAGACATGACGACGCAGATCAGTACGACTAATACTTCATTTCTAAACCCGTGTTCAGCGCTGTGCCACGTCACTGAATGACTCGACATGCAATCAAACGAGGGTTCCATTGCATAAAGTCTCGAGTTCCTACCTCTGTCTCCACTGCAACTTGTGTGTCCGAAATAATGGACATGTCAAGTCCGGAATTGATGAGGAAACAAATTATGGAATTAACATACCAATAAGACATCAGCTCTAACAAACAAAATAGGAGAATAAACTACTGACAGGAAGATAAATTAACAATAACGAAAGCAGTGATGTGTTAATAAAGAAAAAGCAAAGAATTTTAAAGTATAAATGAGTAAATTGTTTACTGGGACGGTCTATAAAGTAAAATACATTATTGAAACATGAACTCGGATAGACCTGAAGGATTTCTTGGGACCACCAAAGAGAGCAAAGGAGAGAAAGAAACTGAGGAAGACAGAAAAAGGAATAAAATGGATGAGGCATTCTTAGATAGAGCGACTATAGCACCGAGAAACATAGCACTGAAAAGAATTGTGAACCCAATGTAGGTAGTATAAGCTGTAGTCAAAAGGCAGTATACAAAATCCAGGCCTTCAAAGACTACCTTTATAGGAATAGCTAATTTAGACAATCCAGGTTGGATGAAGCTGAAGCCAATTTGGACAAAGCAACTCCAAACGTTTCAGTGCAGTACATCATCACTTTATATTGAACCATGTGCTGTAAATGAAACTGCCTTAATCCTTTAGCGTCGACTTCAAAAAACCGTTTTTGTAAAGCACTGACCCTCTGACACAGTGGTTATTCAAGACAACGAAAAAGTAAGTAACGTAACAACGAATGGGAATGATTCGAGGCCTGTGAGAGTTTTCGAGAGAAAAGAGCTTGAGAAGTCATTTGATACGTTAAGTATGGGGAGCTTTTGACTAAAGGATAAATCGAGCAAGACCGACCATTACAATTCAAACAACAATTCTTTGCTACAAGTGAGAAAATACCTTCTACTAATTGTCTCCAGGAAGAAGACCAGCTACCTAATGATACATACGTGGATGCAGTCATGAAACCTGCTTTTAGTAGAGCTACACTCTCAGAGAAATATTTTTCATAAACGAAAGAATTCGTTTGTATGCTGCAAAGCAGACTTGCTTACTTTCTTTTTCTTTATCTCTCTACAGTGAAACTTTACCAAAAGTCCTGGAACAAATATTTACAACAGAGTGGGAGGGAAAAGGGATAATTTTATACGTAACACATGAAAACACAGAAGGCAGAAAGAATCAACTGAAAATTTGAATTAAATTTCTAGCAATTATAACTCAATTCCGTGCGTAGATTTCAGTGATTATAAACCAGTTACGTTGTGTAACTACTGTCGTTAACAACACGATTAATGTAATTTGAATCGTGATTTAATTACGTTTACAAGGAAGATCCATCATGCATTCAGAGATCTATCGAATACTCAAAAAATGATTAGCTCAAATTTAAATACAGTGAACCTGAAAGTTGTTGAAAAAGCGCGAGTCCTTTTTCTACTCCCGGAGTTTTTCTAATTTTTTATAGAACCAAAAGCAAAGAGCCCCAGTAAATCTGCGCTGCAACTAGAAGATTAATGATGATGTGCACTCAAGCCTCGATAGCTACCCACCCCATCTTTCCTTGGTCTTCCCTCGCTCTCCAACAAACATCCCTCTCCCACACACATCCCCTCCCTCATTAAAGATCTATCACACTAAAGCTCAAAAAGCAGTGCGAATTACCTGACCCACAAGAGTATGTTAATGAACTAAATCTGAGGACTCTACGCTTAGTAGTCGGGATGTGTGTAACCCAAAACCACTTTCTCGCGATGGAACCAATCCTTATATAAGTAATCAATCTACGACCTCACCCTCCATTGCTACTCCCTCTCAAACAAGATCTACCGGCGCCCTTAACATGCACTCTGAACCCAGGATTCTACAAGGGATCCATTACGTTAGGGACTGCTGCTATCCTGACGCCCTCAACCCTTCAGAAACCAACGGCAGCTCTCGCTACCGGGGCGTTCACAACACGCAAAGTTAGGTTGCTTGCTGAAAACACGATTGGTAGCGGTACTGAGGAATACAGTCAGTATCCCAAGGGATAAGATGCACTCTGAATCCAGGATTCTACAAGGGGTCCATTACGCCAAGGACTGCGGCTGGGGTTGCTGCTGCTGGCTGGGGTCGACTACCACGCCTCCCATGCCGTCCTGGGCGGGGATGTTGGCAGCAGCCTCAGCCGCAGCCTTCTCACCTTCTGCTTCTTTGAATGCTTCCTCAAAGTCCTGTGTGGAGTTCGATCCGCTGCCGCCAGGAATCTTCGACTGTGAACGAAAGAAACACATGAAACGCGTGCTAAAATACAATCAAGTACGTTTAAATGTGTTGAAGGCATTATTAGATGATGCAATTACGCACCACAGTATGCCCGAACACCTTGCAACTGTAAAAATCAGTTTCAAAGCAGAGTGCTTTTCGATTGAGATCAATTTTATTTTTCGTCGGAGATGTGTTTCAATATTTCCTCACTCTTGAATTCAAAACTTGGAGTCCAAAAGTAGGAGATCAAGATGAGACTTTTGTTCAACTCTCGAGCGACCGAATACAAATAAAAAGATAACAAGCAAAAGAAACACTAAATTGAAGCCAGTTGATAAAGTAAGAAAATTTTCACCGTCAAGATTTAACCCCATTGCAAAAATTGCTTAATTAATATACCAGTATAATTGAAAGAAAACAAAAATATTATCAAACCAAAAGCGAGAACACGCGATTGAATTTTGTTCGTGTTGAAAATAACTCATGCCTCTGCACAATAATAAAGCTCAATAAAGTGATAATCAACCTTCGGTTTGTTTAATATTATATCGCCAATTGGAAGTATTTTAAATGTTGGTATTTTTACCTACACTCAACTAATACCATTAACTTGTGCAACTTTTCAGGTAATCTTTCTTTCAGGTAAAGCTCAAACTCCTTGCACATCCTCACAAGTGCTAGTTTTCGTCAATCCTAAAGCATTCCTGTTGTGTTGAAGAGTGACGAACAGATAATGATACACTTATAACACAGAATGATATAAAAAAAAAAATTTCAAGTGTTTTCGTACTTTTTTTTTTGAAGTACTAATGCTTAGTGGGAATTAACAGTGATAGAAATTTCTTAAAGGAAGTTGAATAAATTAGAATTTATTCAATTGGGAAGATAAGAAATGATGTTTTAGGACAGGAAAATGAATTTACGATTTTCGTAAAACATACGAAATCTTAAAATGCCAACCTATGAGCAATCAGAAATTAGCCAGAAAATGCAAGGGCAGCAACTCTGTGGCATTTCCTTGGTTGGTTACGGCTAAGTTCATGCTCACGCGATGGGTTCATTCAAATTTGCACAGAAAACAGTTTTCATTTCCAGAAAAAGTGCATTTCGGTAAGGTTACGTGGTCGCTAACTCGGGAATTACGGAAAATTTAACGGGCGGATAAAGTGCGTCGTGGAATTGGAAGAACTCGTCGAGCAACGGCCAGGAATATCGTTAGTGAGGTAAACTGCGGATCTTTGCTCAAAACATGCATTTTATGGACAGCAATAACCTCACTGACTTTCATTATTAGTCCAACTGCAGTCGCTGTAAACTTTCTATTGCCTGGAAAACGAAAATTACCAAGCCATTGAATATTTGTTAACTTGGGCTACAACGAAGCAACATTTATACAGCCTAGCGATTATAATGTAAATGTTGCTTAAAGACGCCTGTGGCCGACTACTTTTTAATGCCATGATCATATCAGCGAATATAATTTAGCATCTCTGTCTGGACTATTGGACATAAATAGAACAATTTAATTAATGTCATATTGCGTGCCCCAACATCGCCAACTACTTGGTTCGCTCGAGAAGAGAACCGACTCGATATTCCACATTGTATGAGGGAGCGAAGAAAGAAAGGAGAATGTTATCCTAGTGAACGTGCTATATTTTGAACATTCGTATGCCACAGCTCTTGAATTGGTCAACTTTCGATTCCTTGCACCTAGATGATAGGAGCTCCTAAAGAAAATAGTAAATTAAACGCAAAAGGAATCCTTTACTTTAATTCCATACCCTTATAAAATGAAATAAGGAAATGCTAGCTTAAAATATATTCCAGTCATACCTACTTCATTAATATTAATAGTATTTGCTGTAAAATAATGATCTCGTTGAATTTTTTATAAATGTGTTTTTGAACATATCAATCTGAAAAGCACAGCTTTACACTAATTGTGACGCTCCAAAATTAGATTAAATAGTTCCATATTTCGTACCATGTCTTTTATACGAGCCATACCTTAACCAAACCGTCCGAGAAACAAAAATTAGGTTGTTCGAGAAATGAAGAACCGAGAATCGATCTCATATTGTGGCTCTATACATATATTTCTGACTTTACTTTAGTATTAGCAAGAAATGCAACGGAAAGCCTGCTAATCATCCAACGCTGCACTCTACATTGAGCCCAAAACATACTACCAATTCATAAATTGATAGCACGTCACTGAACTAACATTCTCAGTGCAGGCACATTTTCTGTGCAGAGTAATTTATTCATCACCCTCTCTGATTTGAAACAGTTGGTGCTTGCAACTTTTGAGGTTGATTTGAAACAGTTAGTAAAGAATGAGAAAATTCTTTAAAAATTCAACTAAAACATTGTACTTTAAAAGAGTATAAGAAACAAAGATGAATTAATTTTCTTTCCAGGATGTTTTCCGGAACATTAATGCCGGAATGTTTTCCCCCCAACTGTGCACAAACTGTATCCAACTGGAGGGATTACTAGTTTGATTAATATTACTAGCTTAACTAAGATTACTAGTTCAACAGAGATTTTTAGTTGAACTAGTAGTGTACGTACCCTCGCGGCAGTGTAGACACCGCCCACTCGCTCCTCGAAGCTCTTGAAGGTCGGAGTTTCCTTCAGCTGACCGAACTTGGCACCAATACCCCCAAACAGAGATGACGTCTTCTCACCAACCGCACCAATGGCCCCTGCCGTCTTCTGGTACCTGAGAAAAAACAACATTCATAAAATCTATTCAATAATAAGAGAATAAACGAACATTCATGTAGTTGAATGATAGAATATTACGCAACAATATCGAGTACTTGGATAATTTGGTAATCTCCCTCTAAAACGTAGCGCATATTAAGAAGAGGTAAATAAATTAAGCTGGCAAAGCGATAAGAGGGGCATCTTAGTGAAAATGGTAAAAAAACGATTTTCGGTTTTTAAGTTGTGGTTCTTATGGTGGCAAAAAAAGGAGCACGATCGTTTGTAGATATTGATTTTCTCTTTCCAAAACTCTATTTACTTTTGTTCTAGCATGAAAACTTAGAAGAGGTAGATTTGGGTCGAAAATGCGAAAAATACCTTATTGACCCCTGAAACCGCCATTATTTGGAAAAAATAGGAAAAAGTACACGAATAACATGTGTTCTAAATTCAATTTTACCTACTATGTTGCGGTTAGTTTCATCGTACCAATTCATTTAAGCTTTTCAGAAGATGCCCCCCTTCATTTTGTTTTACATTAACAGAAGATAACCTCTAATTAGAGCAAGCGTTTTCCTTTTCCTAACTAAACACATTTTCTACATACATTATTACATCACTGCTACCTGCGTCAACATTAGGGTGGTGCTTCCGATTTTGACAAGATGTACACTAATGAATATAACGTAAACCAAGCAGTTAGGTAATAGAACGTACAAAGTAGAGTAACGCACTAAGATGGGATAAGTAAATGCCGTGGGGAAGGAATTTTCTCCATTGCATTTTGTACACAGTTTCTAAAAAGGGCTGGCTTGTTCTGTACACGAGCTATTGCTGATTTGAGCATGTTAGTTCAAAATTGCTTGGCTTGCTGAGTATTTGAAATTTTGTCTACCGATGGTTCATCTAGCTACCGTCGTGTTCACAGTAGCCAAAGTTAAATTCGAGTCGTGTGAATACGACGGTCTTGTAGCCGTATTGCGAGTTACAGTCAGAAGACATAAGCTTAAAAAACACGAAAAATGAAATGCAGACGCCTGTTGCTTCTCTATTGATAGAACAGCATAACCTTAAAAACAACGGCACCAAGAAGCGTTGACCACGCGTGTACATACTCCTTTACGACACTCACGCACGAGAAAAAACATTAACTGTTACCCTTCCCACACGAATCCCTTTCACAGCAGTGAAAGAAATGGTAAAACAAGATGCGTTTACAATAAGACTTAATTCAAAAATACTACCACGGTAATCATTCTGCTGGCCGTAGCTGCGGCGGTCTTAACCCTGGAACGACGAAGTGGACCTGAGAGGCCCAGTGTCAAAATTAACAAGCCCGTAAATTGTTATTAAATAATTTTTAGAAAATCAAACTATATGATTTTAATAAAAGGCATAATTCAATAAAATAAGTGAGAAGTGGCTGAGCCTCAGCCTCACCTAGTCTCCGATGCTGCTTATTTTTATCCGTGGTTCTAGGGTTAAGTAATGCGAAGATTGCAAGGCATGTCTACTAACATGCGTTCCAAGAAAAGTGCGATTCTTTCGATATGATAGATAATCCATTTCACCACAAAATGATTATAAGAGAAGCCCAAACGCATGATTGAAAATACTTACTAGAAACTGTTATCTGTTTATATACTGTTAACTTGGGGACGAGTGAAAGAGGTGTCAGTTTATACAAGGTGTCCAGAAAAAATGCGTACATTTTTAAAAGGCTGGATTTTGAATACTACTTATAAGGTGTACATAAGGTGGGTAACAACATATTTTGGAAACAATAAAACTTTAAACCTTGCTTTAGTCTCCTAGCATCAGTAGTATTCAAACAACAGCCTTTTAAAAACGTATCTTTTCTTTGGGGACACTCTGTATGCTTCTAATTTACGGACAAGTGAAATACATGCAGTAGTTGCTGAATTACAGAGTGCATTGAAGACTTGACGCGCATATACACATATTAGTATCGATACTCATATTAAACAAAATGCCATACATAGTAACAAACTTTTCTCTATAAGAACTTAAAAATATGCAGTGACGAACTGTATTTTGACGAGAATACCTGAACACGAGGCATAACATTAGTCGCTTTAGAAACCCCGGTCGCCCCATCGATTCTGAAATTTATAACAGATGCCTCACGGCCTAACGACACGGTTAAGTAGTGATGATGAATGAAGACTTGGATAGAGTGATTTCAAATCGATTTCCAAAGAGAACACCAAGAAATTCACACATGATGAACTGCTGTTCACGGCGGCATGTCTTAACATTTCACTATACATTCGAACCCAGCACTTCGATACGCGGATATCGAAGTGCAGTAACACCTGTTCTCTATGGCGGAACACTAACAACATGTAAAATAGAGTAGTCCTAACAGCTGGAATATAAAAAAGAACGTGTTAGTGCAAATTACAAACAATGTCCTGGTGGCGGACTCATGCATTTCCTCCCCGTTAACATAGCAGTTCAGATATCGATCACAGTACGTATAAATATTAACTCAAGCTGATGAAGTGTCACGGTGCCTCTCCACCGCTTAGCTTTTAATATTCTTTTAGAAAAAATATCTTTAGTTTCAACGTGCATTTCTAATAGTAATTGCTAATTAAAAGCCAATAATTCAGACAAAACTAACAATAATTTAGTTGAAAAATTAGTGAATTTACGAAGCATGAGTTACTGTCTCATTACCTCTTTTACTGCTGACATCGCATAATATTGATACTCTGAGTATCAAATCTTAGGTCTGAATGAGTCAGTTATTTTCTCCGCCTGCCATCACGTTCCTGATTTTCCGCACGTCATAGTTCCGCACGTCATAAAATTCCTTTCAACTTCTACACTGAATTGAAAATCTCCCTTGTTTTTTTCAATCCACGTACATTGACTTGCATTATATTTATAGTTTGCTCCAATTTCATCCCCATCCTGAAAGTGTTCTAGGAGGGAGAGCTTCTACCGGCCCCACAAAACATAGGCGAAAAAAGGCACACCAGGAAGAAGAGTAGAGATGACAGGCACCAGTAATTCACATATAGCCTGCACTTGCCACTCTGTTCTACCTGACACAGCCAGACTTCTAAAATTAGAACATCCGATCAATCGAGGCAAGTAACCACGGAGCTCATTTAATTGTATACGAAACCACCTGACTGCTCCACAGCAAGGCTTCATGTACGAAGCTCATTTACTTGCAGATTGCATACAATAAACTAGAACATGACAACGGAAACGAACCGAGTGGTCCATTCTTAAGCTTCATGTCGTCTTTAGTTAAAGCATCAATCACGCACTGACACACTCCACTCACGCACATGCACTTCAATCTCACAAGCACCAGGAATAAAATACATTACTGTAGAAAGAATACACGTACACAAATGTTATCATCCACACAGTTTTTTGACTAGCATGTCCAAATGACCAATAATAAAGACTATTACTACATCTAAAAGATACTCATAATGGTCGAAACAGATTTTGCAAATTCAGCCTTAGGCGTGGATAAGATCTAAAGTACAAGTACATTCAGAGTTTAACAACAGTAATCAGCACAGTGAAGCAAACGCAAGTTCGATGAAAATATCACAAGAACGAAACGTTAAATTTTACTTGACAGCGCGCGACACGCCAGACCGGAGAAATAGCGTAATCCTTTCAAATAGTTAAAAAAGCCAAATGAGATAAATGAAAGACATTCTGCTAAAGGCAGATGCAAACGCCAAAAATAAAGTGAAAGAGGCTTGATAAGTAAATCCAGAGCAGATTCCCGTTCTCCAGCTGACGTAAAACAATGCAATACCGCATGTTGAAAAAAATATAGGCTTATGAACATAATGTACCTTCCTCCCCTGTCAGTAAACGACTCAACATTTCGTGTCAATGTAATCTCCATGATACGTTGGAATACACGTACATTAAATCTCAGCGCCTAAAGGCAATTGTATTCTACAGGTAAAGAAAATTGTGGTTCAGGAACTTCACACATAATGCGGCAAACGAAAACGAACGTTTTTGTACTAGAATGTACCGTGATGGATTTCATTGAATGTTTTTGCAGAATTTGATTTTATTTTGAATGAATAGTAAGGTTACGAACTCTACATGTTGTAACTATTCACCACACACAGTTTGAAGTAATCGAATAAGTACGGCTAGCGTTTGCCGACATTTTGACTACCACTAAAAACCACTAAAATGGTTAAAGCTAGAGCTAAGATTTCCTGAACAATCGAAGGTAAAGTTAAGATTCGGCATTAAGACTGTGTGCTGAACTTAGAAATGTTCACCGCAATGTTTCAAGCACTGAAGAAAGGAAGTACTTACAAAACTTACTTTAATTACAAGGTTTGTCTCAGGCAATACATTTTAGTGAAGTCAGATAGTTAAGTTTGACGCAACTTCCTTTGTCCGAGTTTAAAAACATTTTTACGTTAGCTTATGGAATGCTAAATATAACCTTCCATACAGTTTATATTGATCGAGCTAAGCTAAAAAATCGCGTTCATTTCTTGGATAAAACACCTGATGTAATGAATGCGAACAGTACGGTCAAGAACTATTCAAATGTAGCGAACAACCGAGTTCCAATATTATAATAAATTACAATTTAAAACAGAAACTCGCGACACACTAACTTCAGAGAGGAATCAAGAAAATTATACAGCGGACTATCAGCTCAAACGATTGACGAGAGGCTTAGCAAAATCCTGAGAATAGCGCATAAGAGCCTTAGATCCTCGGTCACGTTCTCACACACTTTACGAGTCTCACTACCGCGTAATAAAAATTGTCGACGTGCCGAGAAACAGCGCACACATCGATCCTCTTTCCCGCTCAAGTCCGTCACGCAAGCGCCGATCTCCGCTGGGATAAATTCTACAATAAAACGAATCTTCTTTTCACATAGATCACAAACCCTAAGCACTTTTCAACTGCTTCACACCGAGGAGTAGTTCAACTATGATAATGAATTCAACATCACGAGGGGATGAATTAAACAAGTTTCATATCAAAATGAAGTAGAAAATAGAGAAATTGAAACGAGAATTCACACTACACGCAACATTCTTAGCAAACCAAGTATTCAGTAATTAGATGCCGGTAATTTGAAGACCAACTGGAAACGTGAGCGAAAAGAAACGGAGATTTTATGTGTATAATTACGGTGAGTATATTAATGACATGGGAGTGCAATACCATTAGAGGGGAGTGCACGCATGTTAGAGAGGGAAAACTTGATAAATATCTTCACAAGGCTGAGAAAAGTCTTTGAAAGTAAGCTTTTTTTTAATGGTTACTGGACGTTATGGTATAGATATTTTAGCAGTGATGATGAATAAAAACTTGAATTGAATGATTTCAAATCGATTTCGAGAGAGAACACCAAGAAACTCATTTATGATAAACTGCTGTTCATCAGCAGAAAATTACCAAAATGCATTTGTTTTAGTGCTAATTAATGCAACACTAATTACACTGCTACATGAAAAAGGCACAAAAAGCTACAACAGCACCAAGAGCTACAACAACAGCAACAAGATTCATGGGACGCGACTAAGAGGAGGAGGAGGGGGCAGAAAAGGGGGCTCCAGGGGCCCAGTATTGATCAAGAGGCCTCAACGCGCAGGTCTGCTCCATACCCACCACCCCCTCCAGTACGGGGGCGGCAGATGCAGCCACCTCCAAGCCTGTTCTTCCCAGCCACCTCTAAGCCTGTTCTTCCCAGCCACCTCCAAGCCTGTTCTTCCCAGCCCTCAAAGCCTGTTCTTTCCAAGCTCTCTCTACCATCACAACTAGCGATGGTGACATTACAGAACCTTGCAATGGTGGCATCACATCACTGTCACACCACCTAATAAATTCAACGGACCAGCACCCATCTCTCTCAGTAGCTACATGTAAAACATGGTAATTAATTCAGATAATAGAAATGTCAAGGAATGGCAGCCGATAGACAAACACTTGTTCGCGTTGGCTTGTGTTGCATCCAATGTTTGCTGCAATAGCCTACAGCTGTTGACTTCCCTAAGGTGCAGCGAGTTACTTGAGCTGTCACCTGGACTTCGACTGAAATTAATAAGCTGAGCACTAACACCTGCGAGTTACACGAGATCCAGTTAATGACAAATGAAATTCAGTAGTCGATCAACTGGTTGCAGTTAATTGAGGCACAGTTAGCGCTATCAAAATACGAGGATGAAATGATAAATTCCAGCTGCCAACAACACAAATTGTAGAGCAATTTTCATTTTTGTGCTCAGAGTGTAAGAGCTGTACACGCCAGTTGGTATCCATCATACTAAAACTCGTTAATTTTTAGTACAAGCGACGCAACAAGGGGGTGGAATTTTAGAGCTTCAGTCGGCACAGCATACACAAAGAGGCAGCATCTCGAAGGGACAAACAAGTAAAAAAAGAATAAAAAGACCACAAACGAATAGCTACTGTGCACTAAGAACACGACGGCCCGTGGTATAATTCGCTATAAATAACCTAAAAAGAAGTGAACACATTCAGTACGAAAGATGACGCTTAAAGATGGAGTTTTTCCCGACTGACGTCAGCAGATTCGGTCAGATAAACAACGAAAAAACGCTGAAAAAATTAAACGAAACGCCGTTCCAGAAAATATTTAATTTTAAAATAGGTTCTTGAAGCGAGCAGACCGAAATGATGGCATTTCTCTGCACGTAATCATAGGACAATTAAGCTGGATGTACTAATTCGTGGACGTAATCAGAGGTTTTCACAATTTTTAAATCTTGCTCCTCTCTAATGTTAAAGTTGGAGATATTTAATTATATTTTTTGAGTTATATATAGATATAAATAAAAAAACACGCGTCAAGAAATGCACCACGTCGTCCTACGTGAAAAATAAAATCACCCGGCAATGCCTTCCTCGTACTACGTGCCAGAAATGAAACGCCACTCTTGAAAACAGCCAAATAATATTCTATCACTAGATAACACGAACTGAAAGCAAGTCTACAAACATCGCTTTGCATATTTTACGCAAGCTGATCGTAAATAATGGACCACAATAATCGTGAATACTCTACAAATAACAAAATTACTTCAATTTTAACCGTCAAATGTCAAAATTTGACGTTTCAACGTTTCACGCAAACTTGAACATTTAATAAACAAATTTCAAACATAACATTCATATTATATGCAAATTTTGACAACATTCAAATAGCACTGCAATTTTAACATTCAACGTCAAATTGTATTTAAATTTAAATATTTGAAATAAAATTATTTAACAAATACAGGGTGACAAAAAAAAATTGACTGAAATTTCTTTATTATTTGCTGATGTCTAGAATGCCAATCGTATGCACAAGATAAATGTTCTGCATTTTATTGCATGCATGAATCGAACTTTTTTAATCACGAATTAGTTAACTATTTTAGATACAAATAATAATGAAATTTCGATACCTTTTTAGGGCCTCCATGTATACCTACGTGATAAGTAGACCCACCGTAGATGTAAGTCGTAAATTTTTAGCACTCTTCACCCGCACATGAGTCACAATAATCAGGTTGGTGCAAAATATTTTTGCCGATTTGTAAGCTCAATTTTGAGAATGAAAAATAGTTATTTTTGAAGAATTTATTCATAACAATGGCATCCTTGGGCTTCTATGACCTGATTCCGTCTGTCAACGAGTTTATATATGCCTCGTTTGTAAAATTCTTTAAATTTTGATGCGAAATGTGAATGAAACTCATTTTTAATCTCTTCGCGTGATGTCAACCTAAGGCCATTTAAATGGTTCTGTAATCCTCGAAATAAGTGATAATCAGAAGGGGCAAGATCGGGAGAATATGCTGGATGGGGTAAAATCTCCCAATCATGTTGCAATCAAAGCAAAGATTCGAAACAAGAAATACGTTGGCACAGGTTCTCAGAAGACAATTCGTGCGAAACCCATTTTCCGAATACTGAAACCTTTCATTTTTTCAGTTGGCGTACCACGGTTGTATGGGTTACATCAAATTGGTTAGCCAGTTCCCTCGAGGTTACTGTCGAATTTTCAGTAACAGCGGCTTCCAACAACTCCAAATCAAGCTTTTTCGGGCGACAACCTCTAACCTCGTCTTTCAAGTTGAAATTTCCTTTATGAAAATGGGAAAACCACCATCTGCAAGTTCTCTCCTTCACAGCATCATTTCCATATACACTTTGAACGTTTTGTGCTGCAGCACTTGCACTGAAACCTCTATGAAACTCGTAGAGTAAAGCATATCTGATATGTTCTTTAGTTGGGTTGAACATAGGTGCAAATAAGACAGCAAAATATGAATGATCCCTTAATAGTCTGAAAGAAAGAGGTTTAAATTACTCGTGATATTATAAATCAGCAATAGTAATAGACAATATCAATTTAGATGATTTTGAATTCTTCTCTTCAAAATCGGCAACAACTTTTGCACCAACCTGATATAATTCAAATAGCCAAATTAAGTAATTCACATAGATTTCTCAAACACACATCGACATTACATCCACTACGAAGAAAAAGAGAAGGCAAGGTTTTCTGCTCAGACGGAAAACCAAAAAATTCACTATTCCGGGGCTATTTTTATTCCAGCATCTCATTACGAAGAGAATAAGAAAAACAAGTTCCGTTATTTTGAAGAACCGTCGCCGAGAAATTCATTATTCTAAAACTACCCTCCACGGCAGTGTTTCTCAGAATTTCGTGGACGAAGTTTCCGAAAGAAGTTCTGTGGCATCACACATGCAGGTCTGTTGCGTGTGCGAGTGCCGTAACTGAATCAGTTCTGGAAGCCTTGCACAAGTAAGCAAGACGTGTTTTCAGAAGCGATACGAGTCATTAGACAAACTAAGCTTTTGCGATTGGAAATTGATACATCTCAACAACTGAAGATAAGGCAGACTGATCGGTCCTTAACATGATTGTCTTGAATGCCAAAGCGCCTTGATATTTGCGTAGTTTTTGCGTGCATAGAGCGACCCAGGAAATAAGTGATACTAAAAAGCCCCATGTCTAGTACACTAGTGACTTCTAAATGATGTTTCTCCTCGTGCTTGCGTATTGACAGCAGCTGACGTCAGCTGCCTCAATACTCTAGTGTTCTATTAATAAAAAAAAAAACTGAAAAATAAAAAATTTCAACTGAAAATGTAGTTTTAGCTTCAGTTCGAGTTTTAGATCCCATTGTTTGTGTTATGACTCTTTTGGCGTTTGTTAAGGCTGTTCTCTCGTAAAAAGGGACGAAGTAACGAGAAATTAATGTTTAATCATGAACTAAGATGACACTCGGGAAAGCAAGTGCATTATTACCATCGTCATGTTAGTGAAATTTTCCATCAACATAATGATATTGATCTCAATAGTGAAGCACATAATGCTTTGAGTCGCGATACTAACCCCAATGGTATCAACACACCTAAAAATCAATCGGTGATTCAACGACAACGAAGTGCACTGACAGGAGACATTTTGTAAAGAGAAACTAAACATGAGAGGTGAAACATGAAGGCCTTGGCTGCTTGTTTGATGCAATCTAACAGTCTAAGTAGGTTTGAATACTGTAAAAGTTTGAATGCATTGAAAAAACGGCAAAGAAAGAACGACTAAATCATAGTCCTGTAAGTCACTTTCAGCTCAAACTGATTACAGCGATCACGAAGATGTTTCACGACTGCCACAAGCAGGCGTCCCAATGTGAGATTTTGACCACGAAATTTTACCCTCCAATGGTAAGGTTTTGTGAGGGCAGAGCCGTTCGCAACTTACACAATCATGCGACAGCTCCAAAAACTCAGGCACAAAAGCAGCGCAAGATTGAGGGAAACAAAAGTGTACGAGGATTCCATGTTATCCAAATGCCAGGAACGTGAATGAAAGTATCTGCAGCAGGAACGGAGTTTATTTCACGTCGGCTGGGAAACTAGCAATATTACTGTTACTAGGAATACAACTGCTACCAGCAATACTACTGCTACCAACAATACTACTGCTACCAACAATACTACTGCTACCAACAATACTACTGCTACCAACAATACTACTGCTACCAACAATACTACTGCTACCAACAATACTACTGCTACTAAGAATACTACCTCACTGACTGGGTAACAACACAGGATTTTGGTGATAACCTTAGAAAGGTGCTCGGCTCGTTCCTGTGATATTTTATTCTAATGCTCGTCGCGTAAATTCCTAAAAATGAATTCAGCCACAGCTTTCGTTTATTGGAGACAAAATAACAAGTCTAACAGACCACAAAAAGCTCACAAAGGATAGAAGAATAGCCCTTACTAAAACTTTCGCTTTCGCTAGATTACCAATAACAAACCCAAGGAAAATTGCGTACCTATTGTTTCAATCCAGAATTCGAGTGGATTTCGACAAACCGAAACAATTTGTATCAAAAACGATACAATTGGAAATGATGAGCACAAAACACACAAACAAAGCAATTGTAAATAATACAGGGAGAATGAAAGTGAAAATGAACACTACAAATATAATGAATACATTCCGAAATATAAATCATGAACCATAATAAAACGCTCAGCAAAAATTGCGCGTAGTTTAGACGCATTATATGAGTAATGGAGGTCACGGCAGGTTGCGACGGCAGACCCTGGTACACCAAAATCATCCACTTTACGAAATATTTCCTCACGATATTATCAAATATTTTTCCAATGACGCAGGAGACCGGGCATCACACAAAATACTTCATTTTATTTCCACAGATTTTTAAACCCCGGAGGGCGTGCGTCTTATTTATATTATTTGATTTTGTCTTTACATTGCGCACGAGGGAGCATGTCTCTTAAAAAATACTTATTTGAAGTGTCGCAGTATTTTGGGGATAATGTTAAATATTTTGCTAATGTTAAATATTTTTGATAGTTTATGAGTATCTTGCTAAGCACAACATTATAAAAATATTTTGCTGAGCGCGAGAAAGAGCGCCACACAAGATCTTCCAATATTTTACAGTATTATTTTACTGAACGATCTGTACACTGAGTGACACGCCAGGAAACATCGTCCACCAATATTTTACAAAGCATTTTCCTGAACATCGTATACCAATATTTACTAAAACATTTTTTCAACACGTGAAGGGAGCGACTGCCATACACAACATGTGTGAGCAAGATATTGGAGACAATGCGCAACATCACATGGAACATTAATTGACCAAAGTCACGCAACAGTTCTCTGCGTTAAAGTCTACTGTGGTGACCGAGCTTTAAGATTTTACTGAAGTCAGTGTTTAGCTTCTGTTATTTTACCACAAATAATCTGAAAACCGAGCCATGAAAAAATATTATGATACACTAAATATTTTGAGACGAGACTATGAAGCCTCACTGTTAACACGTTTGTTGCAATTGCCTAGCTGGTGCAAATCTTTACTTTGTACATACAGTCACTAGAAAGCTTTGAAAAAATTACAGAACCTAACCTGAGTGACCCACCGGTGGGTCGCATCGCAACAAACGTGTTAATTAGGAGGAATTCCTAGGAAACAACAAATGTATAAGAAAAAAAGAGGTGTATTTGCGGGGGGCAAACGGGTATACACGAGGGCAAACTGGAAAACAGTAAATCCAGCTGGGAAAACAGTAAATCCAACTGGGAAAACAGTAAATCCAACTGGGAAAACAGTAAATCCAACTGGGAAAACAGTAAATCTAACTGGGGAAAATAGTAAATCCAACTGGGAAAACAGTAGATTCAACTGGAAAACAGAAGCTATCTGGAGGAGTGGTAAAAACCAGGAAATTGGGGACTAAAAAAGAAAAAAGTAAACTGGAAAACCGTCAATCAAACTGGCAAACAGGGGAATAAATTGGAAAAGAAGTTTGGCGTAACATACAATTAATTTCTGCAATACATATCGTAAAATGTTTCCACCACATCATGCACAACCTCGCACATTGTGACAATTTGGCAGCAGGATTAACTGCACTCAAGTTAATACAATTTTAGACCGAAAAATAAAGAATTACGAATGGAGTAATAGCAAGAAATAATATTTGGTCATTTTATATTTCTCTCAGTGCATTACAGTGAGAAATCATACTAGACAGCACACAAACACGTGATCATATGTGACACGTGTCACGTGATCATATGTGACACGTGTCACGTGATCATATGTGACACGTGTCACGTGATCATATGTGACACGTGTCACGTGATCATATGTAACACATGTCACGTGATCATATGTAACATGTCACGTGATCATATGTAACATGTCACGTGATCATATGTAACATGTCACGTGATCATGTGTAACACATGTCACGTGATCATGTGTAACACATGTCACGTGATCATGTGTAACACATGTCACGTGATCATATGTAACACACGTCACGTGATCATATGCAACACACGTCACGTGATCATATGTAACACACGTCACGCAATCATATGTAACACACGTCACGCAATCATATGTAACACACGTCACGCAATCATATGTAACACACGTCACGCAATCATATGTAACACACGTCACGCAATCATATGTAACACATGTCACGTGATCATATGCAACACATGTCACGTGATCATATGGAACAAGTCACACCCCCACACAGCATGCTGCTGACACAATCTTGCCTGCTTTCACACACACACACATCAAACATTATTCTACAACTTGCAGTGATCATATTCTTAAACGGTTTCTTTTTAAGTTGCTGATGAACTATTTTTTCTTTAAAATATCGAGTTTGCGTCATGCTACTGAAATTACGCCAAAAATATTGAGAATGATTTCTTGCAGCATCATCTAAAAGTCATGCAAGACAGGGATACCAACCCACCACGGCCTTGTAAAATGCAGGCCGTTATACGAGTTATAACATAGCCACTAACATAAATATCATGTCAAGCTAATAATTCCTCTTTTGAATTAAAAAAAAACAAAAAAATTGAGGTCCTAAATAGTAACACAGATTTAGACGGTATTGTAACTACGCATTTCTTTCCTCTACCATACAAAGACTCAAGTAAACTGAACAAATTTTCAAGAAAGATTCGTTTGTCACCGAAAATTATTTGAATTTACCTCGTTCATTACAAACGCATCAATAATATCCGAAACTAAAATTTTGCATCGAAAGAAGTTTACGAAAAAAACGAGCCAGGCGGGCCCACGAAGTGTGCGATTTTGAAGATAGTTGTTGATGTTGGTAGGAGCTGCTGCATCAATGGACGTACAGGAGAATTATAGGCCACACAACTTGTACTGTACTAACACGAGTGTATAGGGTTCAATTCGAAAGGAAAACTTAGAAAAAAAGTGAGCATTTTGAGCACATTCAACACGAAAATACTGCAATGATGCTTACAGATAAATGAAACTACATACTTTGAAGGTCAAATGTGAAATTAGCACACGTTCAAATTCTCTCTTTTTACAAGACCAGTCCGGATGCTTATTGGTCAGACCTCTTATTTAAAGCACAGCAACCGAAGAAGGTGAATGGTGTTCCTCACCCTTAAAGAACTCAGCAACTGAAAGAACTTGTGCAAAAGAAGAAGCATACAAGTTTTCTGGTATCCGAGATCTTCCTGTGCATTTAACGAAAAAGCTCGACTTACTTTATTTTATATTCAGGCATATATTATAATTTACTATTCATTCATACATATTCATTTATTTTATATTCAAATCTTTATTTTATATTATAACAACTTGTTACGGGACACTGAACTAGCTCGCATGAGCGTGATTGTGTAGTAAACTTCCTCCCTCGCACCTTTATCAGTCTTAATAATTCTGTCCTAAAAAACCTTAACTAAAAACAAGTTTTTGAAAATATTTGTAACATCGAGAGAGGGGCATGTCATATCTAAATGAAACGAAAGTAGCGTCTTAAATCGTTAATCGTAGGGCAGTGGACGAGAGCAGAGTCTTAAATCGTTAATCGTAGAGCAGTGGCCGAGAGCAGCGCCTGAAATCAATCGTAATTTTCCAAGAGATGTCAAGCCTGCAGACGCTCACCCAACTGCAACACCTAGCAGTTGTCATTGACCAACCCATGCCTGGAATGTAATTTTTCAGAGGTTGTCGTCTAACAGAAAGTTTACGGTTGTCGATACCGGAATTGCAGCACAATGAAGCCTTTGGGTGAACGGTGAAGCTCGTGCTATACGAGTATACGAGTAAAATCATAATAAAACTTGGTCGACATAGTTTTGAGGTCAGTATCGCGTTTTTATACGTCGACGTTCTAAGCAGCTGTATATTATAAGATGTTTTCATGTACTCTTGATAGTTTTATATATTTCATAGTTTTATATATTTTTTATATTTCACGAGACACTCTGTCATTTAACATAAGAAACGTTCAATTTTTACTCATGCGTGCAGGAACCTTTGAAAGCTTTGAAGAAGGTTCACTATCTTAGGCTTCTCTGATTGGTTGAAACTCATCGCCCCTTTCCAGCCTCCTTAATTAAGGCAATGCGTAACCAGTAAGAAATAGAGGAGACAAATATCATCGCTAGTAAAAGAAAAACTAGTGGTGTTACGAACCCAAGAGATTTAACCCGAACTCAATCGTAAAATTGGAAGTATAGACTCAGTATTACAGAATGAAAACAGATCATATAAGAAACATTGCAGTCTAATTTGCAATATCGCGAGGTGGAACAGAAGAAATTAGTGAGCAACGCGTGACTTGCACGCTACTTATAACTCCCGCACAAATTTAGCAGGAAAGCATGTCTTGAAATATGTTCCAGAGATCGTAGAGGTGTCGATTTTTCTTCAGTAGTTAATGGTCAACTCGGACAAAAAGTGAGCATGGTGCGATACTCTCTCCATAGCTCATTATGATGGCAATTAATTTTCTGAACATATTATGCTGGCAAATAACTTTTGAAGCACATTAAGATGCGCAATAATTTCCATGGCACATTTTGATTGGTAATTTCTTTCGTACAATAAAATTCAGTTTCTTAGAAAGTTACACTAAAACGAAATCAAGAACAGAGTTAAATGCGCACGTAGCATTTTTTTGAACAAATATCCAGAGAAGAAGCAAGACAATAGCTAGGACTGTTGCAGTATTTTCTCTCGAATTGCACTTTTTTGCAAAATAAAGCTAGAATATTTATCAATGAAATGAAATTCATTTGCTTCATGTCCAGAAATAGACATCTGAACTTTAACTACTGATCAAAAAATCTACGGTAAATAAGCCTGACATTTGAGTACCTAACAGGCGCATACAGAAACCAGTGCGTAAACTGTTGACAATAATCTACGGAAAACACGCCTAACATTTAAGTATCTATCATACAACTTTCTGAGTTCGAAAAATAAAAAATTTTCGTCAGAAGACTATTCTCTCAACACAAAGTCATTGAAGACAAAAAATGGCATCACACCAAACCAAATTCTGAGCCCGCAGAGCCCAATACTCGAGCTCCTGTGTGTGTTTTGGTGATGAAACCAAGTAGCTGTACGAGAGGTTTCTCACAACTACGTAAACAAAATTTGACAACACACAAACAGATGTCTGTCTAGAACTATGCTCCAGATCGCATTTATAAGAGATGAACACAACCCCGATATTCTCTTCATGATTTGGGGTAACGGGCTTCCAAAATTAAGGACGCCTCGAAACTAAAATTCTGAATATAATAGCTTCGACATGTTAGTGAGCAGCGAAACTATTACATCCAATGCTAATGTTATTAATATTAGTAATATTATTAATACTAATATTAATTAGAAACATCACATTACGACTACCTGGATAAAAACGCAAATGAAATGTTTAAAAAACGATAAAATGAAATGGAATCACGAGATAAATTATTAGAAAATAAGTTATAAAATTGAAGAGATGAACGGTCATTAGTCTAACGCACATTATTAATGTAAACCAAGTTATCATTAATCTAGTGCACGTCATCAGTAATGTAAAACAAGTTAACATTAATCTGGCACACGTTATTAATAATGTAGAATATGCGATTATTAATCCAGAATACGTTATCATTCGATAAGAGTAACAAAATGTGGTAAAAGGACTATCTTCAATTAAGGCATTGAAATGGAAAATGGCATTAAAGTTATGATGTTTTAGTTAAACAGACGTGTTTCGTAATTTGAAATAAAGTTTGCTGATGATAAAACAGTGAAAAGACATGCTGGAAAACCGAGGCAAGTACACAAACTACTCACATATCAGATGCTTTGTCCATGTTCGCGTCGACTGGGCAGTGAAAGTGAGGTCGTTTATCAGCACCTAAGTTACAATCAAAGTAAGTGATAGGACACAGTTAATCTTGTTACGCTTTGAATGAATTATTCACTTTGGGAGACGGGGATGCGAATGAGGAACGAGCGATGCTGAAAAACTTCTGTAGTATTCAAATAATTCACAGGAGAGAAAAATACGTTAATTTGTGAGAATGCAAAGAAATAAAATCCACGGCACAGGAGACCTTCCAGCGGCAAAATCCACAAGCTAAAAGTAGATCGAAAAGTTCCCAGTAGCAAAATTTGCGGGTATGGAAAAGAGGGGAAAAACCTGAATAGCAAAATTCGCGGGTACGAAGATAGGCTTTCTGAGCGCAACCAACAGTCCACGGATACAAGCAAGCAAGCACTGGACTGCACGCTCTGAGACTCGCTGGAAGAACACTGGTGCCGTCCAGGGAGAGGTATGAACACGGAGCCTGGTAACCCCAGAACAGGGGGCCGGGCCCCCTCTTATATCGAGCAGCAGCTGTGCCGTCTTCGCCCCCTCCTCCGGCTCTCGGTCGCTCCCGGATCTACATCGGGAGGGGGACATGGTCTATAGTAAAAGTACGAAGGCCTCAGCCCGTAAGAAGTATTTAATCGTATGGGTGAAGTTCTATAGAGTTTGTTGATCAGCCATGACAACATAGAAGTCAATATTAAAGGCTTCAAGACACTGAATCAATGCTATCGCAAAAACGCTTTGTAAATAAATAAACAGGGTTTTATCTCTGTACGGTCGCAGTAAAAAACGCACCTTTCACTCGAATAAAGAATTGAAGCTGCGGGAGACAATTTAGTGCTGGCACCACGCGAGGCACCTGAATGAGTGCGATGTAAACTGCACTCCTTAAAATAGGGAGACAACTTGAAATAAATGAGCTCAATAGTTGCTCCACGTGAAGCTGCTGCTGGATCAGCGGTGGGCCGCGATGGGAGAAATATACGTAGCGGCAAGTCCACAGCTACGAACACGAGCAAAACTAGCAGGTGTTTAGTGTATTATGAAGAAAACCTGCATCAAATTATCCTATAAGAATGTAAGTTTCCTCAAAGAGGAGCTCAAGACTTTCCATTCAATTTTGTACCAAAGAAAGTATTTTCACAAATACATACTTTTGAAACAACAAACGGGTATAGTAGTAGTAGTGGGGTAGGGAAACTAATACAAACTACGAATATATTACTACGTGTTCTACTTGATGAATCGTTTTGTATTCCTGGAGTGTATCATCTAAATTTCGCCAATTCACCCTGCGTCGAAATATAGTGTATATTAGTCGCCTTATCCCACTACTTTTACTACAATTATTACAATTCCTGTTTGTTGCTAAGGAAAGATCCATCGTTAACACCACCAAGAAAGTTGTCTTTCAGAACGGCATTCCACGGAAGCGCAACGAGGTCCCCATGAAGCCAGAAAAAACTGAACAAGCAAAATTAAGGCGGCGGCAGCAGCAGCAGCCAGAGCACGCAGCAATGACCGTCACCAGTAAATCAGGGACTGATTGACAATCACAGCAAGAGAGTTAAGGTGACGTAAATCCCTGCACACGCAGACAGATCTAATTACGAGGAGCTTAGAGGGCACACGCTACATCTGTGTGTAACTACACGCGCCACACGCATCAACAGGACCGTGGACTTAGGCCCAACTAAGAAGCGTTCATTTGTGGTGATGTAGAACTAGCACTTCAGGTTAGCATCACTTCATGCACAACTGAGAAGTGTTGTTTGTGATGAACTCAGGACTCTTCAGTCCTTCAACTAAAATTAATCCTTGATTAGGATATGGGTATCTTGAGAATACTTCACATTGCTTTTTCAATGAATTCAAGAGAAAATTAAGTAGATAATATGAATGAGGCTTTTTTCGTCCGTTAGAAAATATAATAAATTCAACGAAGTCCGAGTCTGCTGTTACACGTACAATCTGCAGTTTAGGTTCCCCTGAATGAAGAAAAAGTTTCGATCCTTAAGCAGCTACGGCAACATGAACTTAACACCTGACCTAAAGTGAGCATTCTGTCCTGAGAATGCTGCACTGGCGCTTGTTATGATTATTTTTACTTATTATTATTATTATTATCCATGTATGCACTCACGCACGTCTAATTTTATTCCAACGCGTTAAAACCGTTGACCTTAGAAATAGTTGGCTCATGAAAACCATAAGAGAGTTCGAAATACAGCACCATTTTGGTGTAACTGTCAGTATTATGTGATCTGGAGAACACGATTGCACGAATTTATACAGTACAGAGCAACAGTACAACAGAATTCCCTAATCATCTTCCTACACAGCAGTGAAAAGCTCTGTTATATGTGACGTGAGTGAGACGTGCCAGCAAGTGAAGCAACAGCGAGACCCTTCGCTTGCCGGTGGAGGTCTCTAGCGCGCGCCTGGATGCCGCCCCAGTCGCCGCAATCGATGGAAGCTGAAGCTGGCGCTGGAGGGGGCAAGGTGAGGTGAGGGAGGGGTAAAGTGTATAACGAGGAAGGAGGGCAAAGAGAGAGGGGAAGTTGAAAGAGAGAGGAATTGTAAAAAGAGGAGAGAAGTGCAAAGAGAGGAGTGTAAAATGAGGGAATGAAGTAAAGAGGGACAAATATGACAGGG